>JAOUQT010080498.1:0-20214 GCA_025769995.1 Xyliphius kryptos
CTGGACAGGTTGGTTTCACAGAAGTGTGGTTTACTTGGAGTTACATTGTGTTGTTTAAGTGTTCCCTTTATTCTTTTTGAGCAGTGTATATTAATTTCAGACTTTTAATTGCCCCGAACATTACTCTATAATAATACGTTCCTTTGAAATATATGAACTCCAAAGCCATCGCTACGGGAGTACAGGAGTACAGGATTTAGCGAAAGATAAGACTGAATTAATCGCTGAAATTGCCCCTATATGGTCTGATTCTGTGTGTGAGTTAGTGTGTGCCCAGCGATAGCTTGGCAACCTGTCCTTGGTGTATTTGCCCAGTGCCCAAAATGTTTTGCTCTGGATGACCCCCTCCCCACCATGACCCTAGTGTGTTAGAAAGCAAATGTAAATGCTTGTACACTCAATGACCTCATGCAGGCCAATCAGGACGGTCAGTTTAAGGACCGCTTGTCTAAAATACAGTGAACACTAAGAGTTCTGCACGTTTTAATGCAGAACTCGTAAAACTGTGGAAGTTCTAATAATGTATACTATACTTCTAAAACAGGTCAGATTTCATTCTGTCTTCAATGTGCACCTCATTGATAACAACTCTACAACTGTGTAAGTGTGTTTTTTTTTGTTTTTTTTTTTGGGGGGGGGGGGGGGGGGAAGGGTGTAGTGTGAGAACTACTTTTTAACAGAATAGGAACAGAGGGGGAACTTGCCTCTCTGCAGGCCTTCTGCTGCTCATATTGTGCCGTGGGAAGCAGCTTTACACTTTCGGCCAATCCGCTGACCCCAAATACGTTCAATCCAGCCTTTTCCTGCACCTCCACTAGGAAATGCAGTCACCCCAGCCCTCCAAAACCCTCCCCCTCCCGTGCTCATCCCCCCTTTAGTCCAGCCAGACGTGTTTACGCCGGGCTCCCATTGACTCCTCAGCCTGGCATATGGAGCCCCACAACAAAAGGACTCCTGTGAGGGACCATACAAAGAAGAGCGATCCGTTCACTGAGATGGGCGGAGCCACGCTGGTAATAAAGCACAATGGATACTTGGAGTAGGCGTGACCATGGGGTCTGGGGGGTGGAGGTTAATTAGTCGGGGTAAAAATGGAGTTTTTATGTTAATATGAAATTAATCGTGAGCTACATCACAATAACATGACGCGGATAAAATGACAAGACGTTAGGACCTAGAGAGGTGCATTCTCTGAAAAAATGTGAGAGTGATTACAACGTGGCTGTAGGAGACACTGTGCATATGTATATCAAAGTAATAATTAAACGAGGAACAAAAAGGGGCGTATGGCTCAGGTGTGTGTGGGTGCATAAGACCCTGTCTGGCTGCATCTTCGAACTCCTTTGATTTTGGTTTTTGTAGCTCAAAAATTGGCTGAGTAACGAGTGTGCAAAAATCAACATAATGCAAAGTAAATGGGAATTTTGACTCTAAAAAATGGGAATATCTCGGGAATGATTCAACCGATTCCTTAAGTGTATAAAAGCAGTGGTCTCATCAATGACTCAGAGATGCCCTGTGAAAACCTCATTGATAGCGCAAAATTTGCGTATATCGCAATCACACCAATAATATGGTTGGGCACCGAAGACCAGGAGGGGTGTTTACATAGTTTTGGCAATTTTTGGCTATTTTTATGGGAGTTGGGAGAAATTTTAATGAATAAATGTGGTGTTTATGGTCTTGCCTGTGGTTGAGCACCATGCTGTAAACGTACCACGCTGTTGGCGCTGAGGAGAAAAATAACAATATCTGCCATCAATCAGACGAGGAGTCGGTCCCGACCTCATACTCACAGTTGCTGCACGCAAACGGCCGCGGCGCCCGCTCTGATAACCAGACTGTTTCTCAGTTATGTAACAACGTCATGCCAACAGCCACAGTGTTTCCTTTTTGAAAGGCAAACCGTCACCAATCATCCCCAGTGTGAGAGCCTCGCCTTCAGTCCACCAGCCGCCACAGTGGCCCTGATTCTCCACCTTAATATTTCAGTTTACACTCCGGGTACAGTTTGGAAGAACAGTTTGGATGAGGTATGAGAGCTCCATATGGACAACTGAGCACAGGGGCAGCCATAATGGCGCCCCCTGCAGCGATGAGGGGCAAGGTTGTTTTAAAAATGTCTTTCAAATTAAAGTAGTGAATCGTGTTTTGCTTACCTCATTCTGTGCACAGGGATTCATTCATCAGCGTTTACACACTTTTCTATTCATTCCTCATCTTTGGCTTAATCGTCTACGAGGGTTGCAGGGGGTTCTCCATGCCCATCCAGGGGAGAATGTCTCTGGCGCTGGGCAAATACTCCCACACTCACTCACTCACTCACTCACTCACTCACACATACACTCACACACACTCTCACACACTCTCACACACACTCTCACACACTCTCACACACACTCTCACACACTCTCACACACTCTCACACACTCTCACACACTCTCACACACACTCTCTCACACACTCTCTCACACACTCTCTAACACACTCTCACACTATAGGGGCAATTTAGAGCATTCAATTCACCTTCAATCCATGTTTTTGGACTATGGATGGAAACCGGAGAACCCTGAGGAAACCATGTGGAATCGGGGAAAACATGGAAACTCCACCCAGATTGGGATTCAAACTGGGAATCCCCAGCTCTGAGTGGCGAACGTGCTAACCACTAAGCACCTGTGCCGCTCCCTCAGAAAATTTCAGACGCCGGACACACATCTTCTTCCAGTTTGCCTCAAAGGAGTTGGATGGGGTTGAGGTCGGGACTGAATCTCATGCTTTGGGGCTTTTTGGAATTATAAAAACTTGAACTTTATAATAGTTACTTGCACAATTGGTCCCCTAGGGGCCCCTAAGCGTTTTTTTTTTGTTGTTTTTTTTAAGATAGACAATAAGCTTGTGGTCACTGTTGTTTTGAAGATTCAGGTTTCTAAGGAGTGAATTATTATTATTTTTTGGAGTAGATGGGTCCCTGAAGGACTGACCGTTCCCCATCTATCCCACTGGCCTTCCCTCTTTCTGTCCCCAGCCTTCCCTCTGTCTGGCCCCTGATTGTACCTCATCCTTCCCTCTGTCCATTCCTGTCCATCTCCCTGTCCATCCTGCTGTCCGTCCCTCTTTCTGTCCCCATGTCTAACCCTCTGCCCACCCCCCTGTTCATCCCCCATTTATCCTTCTGTCTATCCCAGTGCACCCCTGTCCTCCTGTCTATGAGTCTCTCTGTCTGTCCCTTGATTTACCCCTCTGTCCGCCTCCCTATCCATCCCTCCGTTTATCCCCCTGTTCGTTCCTCTTTCCGTTCCTCTGCCTGCCCCGTCCATCCTTCCCCTTCTGTCCCTATCCATTGCTCTGTCAATCTCCCTGTCCAGGCTGCTGTCTGTCCCTCTGTCTATCCCCATGTCCCCGTTCTCAATGTCTGTCTCTCACTCTGTCTGTCCTTCTGTCCAAATTAACACTCTGACATTCCTTCACTGCAAATTTTGCAGCGTGCCCCCATAAAGAGCATCTGTTGGTGTTTCCTGGCGGCTCAGTGTTGCTTGGTTGATCATTAACGACTCTCCGTTCCTCCTCCACCTCGTTAGGGATTCCGCTCCGGGACCCTGTGACTCAGGCTCACGGCTGAATCTCACACTTGGGAGGCCAAAGTAGAAGTGACCACAGAGTGAAGCAGCACCCGCATAATGCCATTGTTGCGTGAGCGTGCAAGCAAGTGGCACGGCTCACTGACGATCACCGTGGCCCCTGGCTGGTCTCCGGGAGGTCTTTGTGCTGAGGGATTGTCTCTTTCGAAGCCTGGATGTCCCATTGTCCTACTCTCTTTATGATAAAAAGATGTTACTTCTCCTCCGGTTTGTCATTCAATTCTTGCAACACCTGCACCTCCCCAAATTTGAGGGTCTTATTGGTCAGAGAGATCTGACCAAAGATGTCAAAGAAGTGATTTCCAGAGAGCTACTACTTTAAACTGCAATCAAGCTGGACAATAGCGGAGGCTTTGTTTTCATTCCATTCAAATGGACTGTAATCTCTTCCACTGTCACTTTGCCCCAAACAAATATGACCCCTGGATTTGGTGGCTTGTCTTTCAGACCAAATTAAACAACCCCAGGCTTTATAAATCGAAAGAAAGCAAGTGTTCCCATAGATAGTGGCGCGTTTGCACCCGCGAATCCCTCCTATAACAGGAGTGGAAGGAGTGTTGACACTAGTCTTGAAGATAAGGCCCCATTGTGTGCTGAAGGGACAGTGCTGCTCATTGATCTGAGCTCCTTGTGCTAACATTTGCAGTGTACTTCTTTCTTGGGTACAGAGTAAAGGGAACGCGGGGTGGGGGGTGAAAGAGAGAGCTTGCTCACCACCATTTCCATCACAATTAAAAAGAAAACTGCGACATATGATCACTAAACAGTATATTCATTATGACATCCACAATGATTATGATGATATCACTGAGCCCTTCCACCTCAGGTTCAGGTTATTTCGGGTTTTAAACACTGTGGACAAAAATATTAGGACACCTACAGCTTTTATATCATCCCCTTAGTCAATCAGCTGTAACAGTTTCCACTTTGCTGGGTAGACACCGAGGTTGGGTATGAGGAAATGGCTTAATATATAGAATATTCATTTTATATAATACCAAAAGTGTTCTGGGTCAATTAGTGGGGTTTTCCCAAATTGTTTCCCCAGGTACTTGTACGTGTATGTTAAAATGGACGAAATCCTGAACCCAATGGCCTAAACCCAACATCAGCAACCAGTCGTACGCTTCCAGTTAAGGCACGTGTCCACACTTCACTCAGTATGTGTATGTGTGTGTGTGTGTGTGTGTGTGTGTGTGTGTGTGTCACTGCACGGATGGGTTAAATGTGGTGGACACTCCTCAGTGTGTAAGCACAGTCAGCACGTAGTATTCCACAGACAAACCCAAAAATCATGTCCTATAAGAGTGGATGCTTTAGTTCTGCAGGTGACCCATTACTTTTAGAGTACCAGAACCAGAGCAGGTCGCATTCACACATTACACTTGGAGCAACTAAATAGCTATGATTCCCCACTAATATAAAACAAGTTGAATCAACGGGAGAACATGCAAATTCCAAAAAGTCAGAGCTTTGTCTGGAATTTAAACGCAGGACCAACTTAGTTCACACATGCTGTTACACGCGGGGCAACTTAACATCAATCCCCCACTAACTTTAAAGTGGTGAGAAGATAGGAGAACATGCAAAACTTGGAAAAATGGAAACACAGAACATGGGGGGAATAGGAGAACATGCAAATTCCAAAAACTTAGTGTCTTATCTGAAATTAAAACACAGAAACAACTTAGTTCACACATGCTGTTACACGCGGGGCAACTTAACTTAACTTAATCAATCCCCCACTAACATGGAAGAGGGGAGAAGATAAACGGGAAAACATACAAATTCCAAAAAAGCTAGAGCCTAGTGCAGAATTTAAAATCCAGGCAAATTTAGTTCAGACATGGTGACTACAAGGACAATTTAGAGCAGCTGATATACCGTGAATCCATTTTTTTGGACTGTGGGAGGAAACTGGCAAACCTGGGAGGAAACCCACGCGGACAAGGTGAGAACATGGAAACTTCGCCCAGATCAGTATTCAATCCAGGAATCCCCAATGCTGAGATGCAAACATGCTAATCACTAAGCCACCATCTACAATCTCCTACCAACATAGAAAAGAAAAATGGGAGAACATACAAATAAAAAAAAAAAGTTTCGCCTTGTCTGGAATTTGAACCCAGTACTTGGTTTGTTAGTTTGTGCTGTGGACATTCGTGGTGTCCTGTGTTTGTCTGACCTCATTAAACAAAACATTTGAGTTAAAGCTCAGACTGCAATGACCGCCGTCCATCGAGCAGCTGCCATGAAATCACCCCCACAGTGCACGACAACGCCTGGAGGGACGGCACAAGGTTCTGACTCTCCAGTATTACAGATAAATAATGAAGTGCAGTCAGGAGGGTCACACCGTCGCTCGCTGTGCTGCTATGAATTATTTTGCACTCCAGCTTATCAGGACCGAGCCAGGGCGCTCATGGACTCATTCCTGCCGTGAATAATCTCCGAGACCCCAGAAGTGCCTGTTGTGGAGAGTAAAATGCCCGGCGGTGCTGAAACGACAGGGATACATGCCGGTGAAATGGGAATGCACACATTGCCTCAGTGTCTAAGAGAACAGAGCTGCGTTACAGGTATAGAAGCAGCCAATCAACAAGCTTCTGAACCCTGACGGTCCTGAGACGGTTCTTATGCAATGAATATTGGGTTGTTATGGCGATGTGCTTAATCACATGCTAAAGACCCACCCTGATCGGCTGTCAATGGAATAGAAGTGACTTTGGAGAAGAGAGTAAACTGATCCCTCATCACACTCACAGGGGGCGTGAATCTTTTGCCAAAATGTGGGTGGGGTTCTAAAGTTTCTGCCTTATAAAGGGGGATTCCAACAGATGGGAGGCAGAAAGAAAGTGCCTCACACCCCGTCCATCTGTAACAAACTCCAGTGTCATTCTTGGCTGCGCAGAGAAACAGGCCTGCAGTCTCAGGCATCGTCACAATGCCATCCAACCTCCTCACGCCCTTTCTAGAGCTGGACGACGAATTCTGCAAGGTGGGTAACTGAGAAGGCACTTTTAAAAGGATCTAAGGGTCACGATTCAGAACTTTAAGTTGTGTTGCATGAATGCATTTTTATTAAGTCTGTAAGAGGTTAGACTGGTTGGGGTTGTTTTGCTTTTGTTAAAGACTAAAATCATCCCATTTCGTTTGTGGTTCCTATGTTTGGATCGTTTCTTTGATAGGCGTGAAAAAGTCACAATCTGGAAACATGTTCTCACCACTTCTGGTGGCTGGAAAACAAACTATTCAGTATTCTTGAAAACTTTTTGGTTTGTTTGGTCTGAAACTATGGTGGGACCACTTTAAAGGCTTTGAGAAACTTTAGCATAAAAGATAATAAAGTAACGTAAAGATTTCTTCTTCAAAATATATATATATATATTTTTTAAAGAATGTGGTTTAATTCTATAGCTTTAGTTTATGTATGCAAGGTGAATGTAATGGTTCTTCAAATTCTATTTAAACTTAATTAAATTTATTTTGTTTACAGCCTAAAAAGCTCCAATCAGGAAAAAAAATATAAAAAACTTTTAAATTGTTTTAGAGGAACTTTAACATAAAAGCCCATGAACGCATTTAAAAAACAATCTTTTGGGTTCGTGTTTACAACTCTATTTACCGTCTACAGTCGCCTGGTGAACTAGGGGTTCATTAAAACTCTATTGATTTTGCTTAGATTTTTCTATTATTATAATTTTTTTTGGGTAAACGCATCGAACAGCCAAGACTGTAAGTCCTACAGACACTAAACTTGGAGGGTAGATTTAGCTGGTGTGCATCTTTGCATATAACAAAACTGAGAAGCATAAAACATGTTTATGCTTCTAACTTTTACCCAAAAGTTTTCACACACCCCCAGACCCCAGACAAACAATTTTGCAATTTGGACCCATAAGATACACCCACTTTTATTTTTTTAATTAGCAAAAGTTTAAAAACCTGATTTCACAAACCAATCCTTGTTTCTGCAGTCGCTTGGTTAACTAGGGGTTCAACCTCTTTATTATGCTCAGATTATGAATTTTCTAACATAAAACTTGTTGGGCAGCAAAGACCTTAAGTCCTATAGACGCCAAATTTGGAGGGTAGGTGCAGCTGGTGTGCATCTTTGCCGATAACAAAATCACACAAATTGGTCCATCATTGGCGCTTTAAAGCAGCAAAACATGTGTAGTTTTCTAACTTCTGCCCAAAAATTATTGCATGCATTTTTTTTCAGACCCCAACAAACAACTTTGTTGGACCCATTGAGCTACGCACAATTTTAGTTAATTAGCATAATTTAAGAAACCTACTTTAGCAAACTAGTTCTAGGCTTTGGTTATTATTGCGTATGGTGAATGTAATGGTTCTTAACTTTTTACATTTATTTAATTTACATTCTGTACAGACACTGTTGCCAAGGGACTTTTAGCAACTTCTGAGACCCTTTAACAACTATAAAAAAATAAAATAAAATAAAAAAGCTAGGGATAAATCTAGCAATTGGAGGAATTTGACTTTTAAAGGATTAGTTCCACCCCACATAACTGTTTTTTGATTAAATATTTAAGAACACAGGAAAAAATGTATTGATTTAATTTCTGTAAACAAATATTTACATAATGTGTGTCTAGATAAAGCATTGAAGTTTTGTATTTATTTTGAGAACATATTTAGAACTTTTTTCTTTCCTACAATATCATTATTTTATTCCATAGCTTCAAATGGCATGACACCATTTAGCAACTTCTAACAACTATTAGGACAGCCAATAGCTACTTTCCTTACTGGTGAGTAGGCAACAGTGTGTAAAAAGCACCAATATGGCAACCCTGGTCATGTTTGTTTGGAAATGCATTAAAACTTTTAAAACATGTCGTAACACAATGGCGCTCTGCTTTTTGTCCTGAACAGAGTTTTCAGGGTTTGAATGTGCAGGATGGATCGCAGCGGGCTGTCGGCTTCCAGCGCAGACACTCCTTGTGCCCGGTCACCCTCCCCAACTCCAAATTCAACTTGGGCGGCAGCGGCGCAGCGGACTCGGCTGAAGATCTGTGGTCTGTTGCCGGGATCACCAATCCGCCATGGAATCGTGAGCCGCTCCCACGTTCTGCCCTGCAGCGCATCCCGTTCCGAGCAGACCGCTCGGTGAGCATGATTGAAGGACACGTGGTGGGCGACTGCACTCTGCCACCCCCGCCAGGCCTGACTCTGTCCCCCCCCTCTCCCAGAGAGACCACTCCAGTGGCAGTGGCGGCTGTGTCAGCGCGCTACAAGACCGAGTTGTGCCGCACATATGAAGAATGTGGCGCGTGCAAGTATGGCGTCAAGTGTCAGTTCGCCCACGGCTCGGACGAGCTGCGCGGCCTAAACCGGCACCCCAAATACAAGACCGAGCCGTGCCGCACATTCCACACAGTGGGATTCTGTCCATACGGGGCACGCTGCCACTTCATCCACAACGCCGATGAGCAGCAGCAGAGTGCCAGAGAGCGGCCGCGCCTGCTGCGGCAGAGTGTTAGCTTCGCTGGCTTTTCATCCCGACCCGCAGTACCTGCCTTCCAAGCATTACCTGACCCGTTGGCGTTCAGCCGGGCAGCCTCCGTGTCCCCGCCACCTTCATCCTCCGCCTCCTGCAGCCCCGACCTCCCCTCACCAATGCTGTTCCCAGAGCAGAGAGTCTCCAAGCCTGGGTTTCTAAGTGCCCTGACCTTCACGGACCAACTGGCGGCTCTGCAGCGCAGCGCATCCGCGGACTCACTCTCCGACCACGACGGCTATTCGAGCTCCGGAAGCCTGAGTGGCTGTGACTCGCCTGAGGCTGACGGCAACCGGCGCTTACCCATCTTCAGCCGCCTGTCGGTTTCAGACGATTAAGCGTACGCCATGTGCATACTGCAAATGTATATTTTGAGAGCTTGGATGAAATATATGTGACACATTCAGATCCTTTACAGCAAAACAACCCAGTTTTGAAGCACCACCACGTTTAGGTGACATTTTGGTTATTTTTGGCATCATACTCCATGAGTATGACTTTATAGTGTTTATATCCCAAATGTCATCCACATAGAGCTTTACGCTGGGTGCCCCCCAAGGTTGGACCATAAGTGCTCTCACTGTTGCCAATTTTGCAACTTTCAGATCCTCTTTGGCTTTTTTTGTATTAAAAAAAAAAAAAAGGCAACCTCTTGACAAATGTACTGACTTTGGTGTTATTGGAGACTTTTTGGAGCCCTATTTCACAACGCTCTCATTGGTCCACATTCAACCTGCAACTGAACTGCAGGCCCAAAGCTTCCACTGACCCCGCCCCCTAACGGCAGAGCGGGATATAAATATAAATGCATTGTGTTTCTTCAACACTGGGATGTTGCTGCTGCGTGCTGATGTATACTGTTGTATACCTAACTATATCAGGTACTTTGTGCTCCAGATTCACACACGTCCGGGTCTGCAAGGAAAGTTCTGAGAACATACTCCATACCCGAGTTGGGATCTTAGGATATGGATGGAGCGATTGGACGCCCATCTGTAGTTTAACCAAAGTGACTTTAGACTATAGTAACCGTAGGTGGACCCCTGACCCAGAAAACAGACCTGTACTGTATGATACTGTACTGTAAGCAAAGTGTAGCCTCTAGTAAAGGCATTTAATCCATATGTAGTGTTAATCCACCTGTAGCCCCCCAGTGAAACTATTTATTATCCTGTTCTTATTTGTAATTTGGTATTATTTGTGATTCGTTTTTCACAGGATCTTGAGTGTCTTTACAGGTCGCAACTCTGCTTATAGATTTCTAAAGCGATGCGTCCAGAACGAATCATATCCAGTCATAAAGTCTCTTGCACTGTCAATCTAACGATCAAACCTGAGAAGGCTGCAATGTACCGAACCTGGATTTAGGGGCCGACCTTGTGGTAGACCGCCCCCCCCCCCCCCCGCGGAAAAAACCATAAACGCTACAAGCTCCTCTTCCGGCTGCCTTTTAACTTAAAATTTATTTATTTCCATTACCTTTTCCGTGTTGTTTTGCGTATTATTTAAATGGACTGTTAACATTTTTCAGGCTGCAATGCCGCATAATATATTGGTGATCAATTGAAATAAAGCTTTTGATACAGATGGTGCAGGTTCATGTTTTCATTCCATCCAGGGGATGAATTTGGGTGTTTTTCTTTTTTGGGTAAGTGGTTGGACCCAATACTTGGCTTTGAAAATCCATTCATCAGTACACATTTCCTTCTCCGGAGCAGCTGGTCCATCCAGGGTTGCTTAAGAATAATCCTGGAACTTATGTTATTATTAACAATGTAAACACAATTAAAATAAATAATGACAAATAATAATGCCTTCTCGGTTCTACACACTGTGGCGTTCCACCTTGGCGATGCATCGAACCCTAGACGTACATGATGCTATGAAGTTCTTTTAAGCGAGCCAAACAGGAAAGCAAATTCACTGAGTAAAATGTGGATGTTTCCATAATTTAGTCCTCATGGTGTGTATTGTTGGAACTGTAGGTTCCAGTTCGTGACATTCCCTCAGTGCAGATACCACTGCAGATTATTTATCATGTGTCACGACTGAAGCACTGACAGCTGGACACACACATACAGCTGACAGCCATTGTAAGCCATGGGTCTCTTTGTTCCTCTTTGTCGACTAAAAAGCCTTCCATCCACAGCCCGCAGCAGCCATTCTTCGGCCCTCGCAGGGGTCAGATGGCGTAAAGGTAAATGAGGCGCCACCCTTCACCACGTGTCGCCTTTGTGAAGCGACCATCTCTTTTTAAACCACGTCTGTATGCTAATGCAGCGACAGAAGGGAAAGCACATTTGCATTTCTATTGAGGAACAGCAGGTCCCTCTTTTTTTTACTATGGAGGTGAAAGTGTGTTGTTGCTGGAACCTTCTGCGGAATCTCAGGTGGAACACTGTTACATGATGCAGCACTAATCGAGCTGCCTTAAGAATTAATATGCTTTTAAATTGTTACTGTATTGGAAAGGCCCTTTTCTGTGTATCGCTGTAGCACTGAGAATTTAAAGACTCCACTTATCTGTATTAGGTATAAGTTACTGTACGGTACTCATCTATACCCTCATCTATACAATCCTAAAACCAGTTAAAAAATGGCAAGAACTTGCATTTTGCATTATTGGATCTTAAAAAGGTCGAGCTTCACAATGCTAAAAAAATTGTTGCAAGACAACAAAACTTTTGAGAAGCCAGTTTTTTGAACACGGCATTTACACTCAAACATGATTTTTGTTTTAACTGATCAAAAAAAAAAAGACCATAGCCTTTTGAAGCCAAAATCTGCTCAGAATATTGGGATTGCATGTCATTTTCTGTCAAGTATTTTCACTATCAAGACCTCCTGATGGCAAAAGCAAAAAGCTCACTGACTAAATGTGGTAGGATTGTAGACGTGCATATGCAAGGCCTCTCACAACGTGCCATCGCTGCTGAGGTTGGATACAGTAAGACCATCATTTTGCTTTTTTCAAATGATCCTGAAAGTTTGGGAACAAAAAAAGTCACATGGTAGACCCAAAGAAATTTCACCAGCGCTGAGCCGTAGGAGATCCAATTGGCTGTCGTTTAAGACACGGGACATTTAGGACATTACGGGGTGTGCTTTCGTTCGGTGGAACAATGGAGCTTCAGGTTATGAAGGGTCATCAAACAGCAGGTGGTTATGTGCAGTTGTTGCAGCGGGCATCAGTCATGGCAGAGGACCCTCGTCTATGATGATGATGAATGGGTTTTTCAACAGGCTACAGTTCAGAATAACATCACTCTTTTGAACCTTCCTGCGTGTTCCCCTAATCTAAATCTGATTGACAACAATTGGGGATGGATGGCAAGGAAATTTTACAAAATGTACATCTGTTCCAGTGGATGCACTTCGTGAAGCCTTGGAGCAATGTTCCCACTAGCAACTCCTGACAACACTTGCATCAAATATGCCTAAACAATTCAGCTTAAAATGATCAACAAGTATGCCTTTTTTGAGACTTTGATTTCTGTTTTAAGGGGGTCTTCATTTTAGTTTTTGAGCTATAGTCTTAAACTTTTGCTCAGCTGATAAACAACCCATTTCAGTTAAATTGTCGTTTTCAATAAATTCCCTGCTCAAAGGTTTTGGTCTTTTGCACGGATTTCTTCTTTTAGCATTGTGAAGCTCTACTTAGAATTTTCTTAATATACAATAGTGCAAAATGCAAATGCTTGCAATTTTTCAACTGGTTTTAAAATTTTGATCAGGAGTATACCAATAAACACCAAAGCCAGACTCGTCACTAATTCTCCCACCCTAAATACCTACAAGGCTGGAATTTGGCTTTGTGATTCCCTACCATGTCGTTAGAAAAAGGAAGTCCTTCTCACCTTCCTATGCTTCGATGGTTCATTTAACATCACCACCAAATGCAAAACCCTCCAGTGTCACATCAGGGTCTTCCCAGATATCTACAAGGCTGAAACTTGCCATTCTTCGTTCGCTATCGACATCGAAAGCAACATCTCAGATGGACTGGGGTCTTGGCGAGTACATACAAAGCTGAAATTTATTCTGATAACTACGTCACTCGTTATCATGTCCCTGAAAAACCTATTGATAACTTTACGTAGGAAAGCAAGTGCGTGGACATCGTAGTCACAACTCACACTATTCATTCCACATATTTACTTCAGATTTTGGTAACACTTTACCTATACCTGGTATTCATAATGCATTAGAATACTGTACTTGTCATAAGCCTTTGTTAATGTCCATATCCACACATCCACGCTATTAGAAGAACATGCCATTAGGCTTTATAACACAAAGTGACACTGCATTATAAATTATATATTTTAACTGTTCATTAACTTAATATTAAATACCAGTGACATAAAGCCTTAATAAAGCCATTTGTATGTTTTTCCTAAAAATTTTTATAAGTGCTCATAACTGTTCAGAAAAGTGACTACATAGTAGTCTAATAGTAGTACATAATGACTTATAAACACTTATAAAGGCTCTTTACAGACTTTAAGTAAAGTGTAATCTTGTTTTTAGTAAGAATGTCTAAAAATTTAAAGAATCAAAAGTTTAAATACGTTTAGATTATAACACAGATGTCATAACCATAATTCATGAGTATGATCATGAACATCTACATATGTTAACAAAGGCTTATGCCAAGGGTTGTGAATACTTTATAAATGCATTATGAATGCCGGATTCATAGAAAGTGTTACCCAGATTTTTAATCGCCACAAACCTCACTCTATAATAATATGTACATTTGAAGTATATAAACTCCAAAGTCATCACACATTCAAACACAAATTCCTTTCAAATTTTACGTTACCTTATTAACTTTGAAGTTCTCTCGCAAAATGCAACGCAGATGTTCCACTAGATCACCTAGTTATCATTACTACACACATCTGGACAGTTCCACTTACCATATAGAGGAACCTTGTAGATCCCCATGATGACTTACTGTCTGATTTTAGCCTTACTGCACCACCCTTAACTCATGTCTGTCAAGCCACTCATCTTGAAATCCATTCCCCACTTAAATACTACCTGTTGTGGGGGGTCGGGACCATTAGAGAACAGAGTAAACATATTGAAACAAGCAGACTACAGGAGTTGTAGATAATAAAGTGGCCAGTACGTCGAAGCGGAAGAATCAGTTGCATCATGAACGTAGACAGCGATATCGTTTTAATTACAAAACATGATTTGATTGGTCGGACACGCGTTGCGTACGTTCCGTGTCCAGTGGCGTGTGCTGTAACTCATTTTTAAAAAGGGGTGCTTCATACTTCACAGAAGAGCACTAAGAGCCAACAGGCCCCGGATTACAGCGGGGCCTGTCGAGGGGGTCCCACAGCATTTGTTCGTATCACTTCTGTCCCTGCAGATTCGCCACTTGGAGTCCGTTCAAGTATTAATATCCGTTTCAGTCATGGTTGCGGTGGTCCCAGGTGCCCTCCTCCTTATTACCTAACCAGGTGGAAAGTGAGCCAGTACATGAAGACGGGCTGCGCGGCAGCGATGGCCATGGTTAAGTACATGCGCAGCTGATTTTTGGCTCCTCGCACCACCACGCCCTGAGCGGCCGCTTCGGATAGGATCTTCAGCCTGAGGGTTCGGATCTACGGGAAGCAAGTCGGGATTTCTGAGTGATCTGCAAAGACCTGTTTGCTTCTACAGGGTGACTCACGAAAAGGCAGCCTTATTTATCCAAGCTATATGAACCGGTCTGCTTTTTCATGGGTCACCAGGAGTCTCTTATAAAGTCTCTCACCGAAGGTCTCTTATAAAGTGGCCTTATCATCCTTATCATTATCATCATCATCACTCCATACTTACCATAAAGACAACAATGGCAGCGCAGCACCAAAGCAGTGACAGATAGTAACCAGTTCTTCCAAACACCAGTCCAGTGATCACCCCGACGATCATCCTGGAGACGAAACATGGAACTTTAGGTGCGAATAAAAAAATGGGCAGTCACCAAATCATGAGTCTGCGATATATGATTCACCTTTTAAAAAAGCTTTTAAAAAAAGATTTTCGAATTTGGTTACCAAATGCTGCCCCCTTGTGTTTAAGCCCCGTCACGTTATATTTACACTGCAA
Organism: Xyliphius kryptos; assembly: GCA_025769995.1. Taxonomy (NCBI): domain Eukaryota; kingdom Metazoa; phylum Chordata; class Actinopteri; order Siluriformes; family Aspredinidae; genus Xyliphius; species Xyliphius kryptos. The sequence continues at coordinate 15,277 of JAOUQT010080498.1, forward strand.
GACAATTATGAAAAACAATGCAGCTTTAATGATGAAATTTCATCCAAAGCTGGTTTCTTCTTTGCAGAAACGATGTACCACAGTCTTTCTGCAAGACGTTGGAGGGTTTGTGATGTCAGACATCGGTGTTGGACCAGAGAACCCGAGTCAGCATCTCGAGTTCTCTACTCAATTAAGGTTAAAGGTTAGGAGTCATGTACCTCCACATCAATCTCATGCCACCATGCCATTATGGACCTGGGTTTGTAACTTCTGGAAGAGGAATGGGCCTTCCCCAATCTTTTGTTACTACATTTGAAGAATACAATGATCCAAAATTGGTAATTTGTAGGAAGGCCCATTTCTGTTCCAGCATGGTTCATGTACTGTATACTTACAATGATCTTAAACCCATGGAACATCTGAGAACAAAGATTCAAAGCAGGTCCCTTGTGTCTAAATTCTTGCAGAAAGGCTAGTGAGGAGCATAACAGTGGTTGGACCGCCCTAAAATGGGATGTCATATATAGATGAACATCCACATACTTATAGCTGCACAGTATGCCCACTAGGGGTGTAAATATCAATTAATTTGAATCAGTGCATCAATTAAACAGCTGGCAATTTGATACAAGATGTTTTTTTTTTATTCTGTGCCAATGTCCACATACCTCCTCCAAAGCTGCAGGTGGTGTCACTTCATTTATTATTAAAATGTTATGTCCTGTATTTTAAGGAATATGATTTCCATAAAGAGATTTAAGCGTTTCCAAACACTCAAGTCTTTAAAAATGTGTAGGGCTGACGCGATTGGTCAATGTGGTCAACGCAGAAAGTGTTTCGACGTTAATGTTTTAAGTTGACGCATCGGTTTTTATTTGTAATAATTGTTAATGTTCCTTTTTGATTCCTTAAAATTCCAGCAATAAAACAGGACCCCAATAAAATAAGGACCCCAATCATCCCAGTAATGGACTGTTTTCTTTGCTGCCATCGGGGAAGCGTTTTCGTGCTCCAAAAGCCAGAACAGAGAGGATGAGAAGAAGCTTTTTCCCACAAGCTATTCGAGTCCTCAACGACAACAGCATTTAGGACTAAATACACAATGTCTGATTTATATGTATACGTATGTAGACACGTGAACATCCTGTACATATGTATGTGTATATAAGTATAGGCATGTATACTGTTTATATGTAGGTATATGTATGGATTAGTACTTGTGTATTTAGTAGTTCTATATTTATATAACATCTGCACAGCACATGAAAGCATTATGTTGCACTAATTGTCACTTTTGTCACTTTCGTACACTGGACACTTTAGACCGACCGTCATAATTATAATGCTTACTTTTTTATGCCGATTGGTTAAATTGCTTTAATTACATTGTTAAATTTTTTCTGTTTATACTTAATACTTTATTACTTTTATATTTTTGATGTGTATATATATACTGTATATATATATATATTTTTTTACTGTGGTGGAGCAGTCACAAAGCATTTCACTACTAGTTATACTGTGTATGACATGTACGTGACAAATAAACCTTCTTGATAGCAATGGCAAACTACTCCACTATACTAGCCAAAATACTTTGTGAATCATGATTCATAAAGTGACCGAGAGTCGGCCACGACTGATCGGGTAATACAACAACAACAATATATGATTGAAACTCAAAAGTTTACATACAGTATGTATAATGCAATCTTGAATATCTAGGAAAGATATCACTGCCTAAATGTTTAATACTATTGTATTAAATTGTTTATTGATTTTACAACAAGTGCTTCTGGAAGAGATGCTGAATGTCTCGGTATCGCTGTCAGAGTTGGGAAGATCATTTCATCCTTTAGCCATGGTGAACCATAGGATGTGAGAATTGGCACCATGCTGAGGTTGAAGCACCAAACAACATTAATCACTAGAGTGTGCTGATTGGATCAGGGTGTATTTGGGTATATAATTGGGTGGGTTAACTTGACCAATCACATCTTTTTCCCCACCGTAGTAAGAGAATTTACTGTAGGTGTACCTGTGACAGTATTTCAAGATCTACTTTCAAAAGCCTGTTCTTTGCTTAAAGTAATAAAATCATAGGAAATCAAGATATTAAATATTAGTATTAAGGACTGTGGAGCTCCACAAGTCTGGTATGCCTTTGAGAGCAATTTGACAATACCATATTCATCGGTTCAAATGATTTAAACATACAAACATACAGGTTTAAACCTAACACTACGGAGCCATCATACCACTCAGAAAGGACACATTCTGTCTAAGATATTCTGAAAGAGTTGACTCCAAAATAAAAGGAAACTTGTGACGATGGAGAAAACGGTACAAAATTATTTCTCAAAATTCGGACATGCCATATCTACATGACCTGAATGGCTGCTCAGCCATGAAGATCTTCAAGAACTCCAAAAATAAAAACTACAGTTTCAGCAGAGGACGTCTGTTAATATGCTTAATAACAAATGTCTTCTGATAATTTCTCTGCAGTAGAAATAGTGAATCATAGTGATGCTGGATATAGTAGTGATGGTAACAGTATTTCCTGTTTTGTGGGTGGTGGTGGGACGGTAAATGATAATGGTAACAGTATCAGTGTAGTATGTTTCTTACCCGTGATCTCTCATTAAACCCGTCCCTGTGTGAGATTCCGATGTCTCCTGAGGAACCCAGTGCAGAATCACTGCTGCTTCGTACCATCAAAGGTGTGCCTGAAACACACACACAAACACACTTTTAATGCATTGTGGGGACTTTACATAGACATACATTAATTTTATAAACGGTAATGCAATATCACTGCAGGGTTACGGAAAATGATGTCTCTGTTTCCGTCCGTTGCTTCAGATTTACGGTGTGATCATGTGACCTTAAGATAACAAACTGTCTGAATGTATGGAAATTCGCCATCCATGAAAAAGTTCCATTATGGTAAAAAAGAAGCGATGAAGACGGTTAATGTAGTGAAAGGCATTAATGCGTTTACAAACCATAAACCAGAGAACTGAATGGTACGAAATGGGAAAGCCATTCTGTTAAATGTTCATTTACTATTTACATTAGTTTTTTACATTTATTTTTTATAAAAGAATACAAAAATAACTGTATATATGAAATGTATTTGGTCTGGTTTCAATATTAAATACTACATTTATTCACTATAAGATATGTTTTATGTATTTTGGAGTCTCTAGAACGAATGAACTGGATTTACAGGTGATTTAAATGGAAATGGTGCCTTAATTTTTAATCAATTGCAAATTTCAATGATTGTGGACTAAAAACAGAGGTTCTACTGTACATAAAAATAATGAATGCTCATCTAATTTTCCACTGCTCTTTGATTATAAAAAAATAAAAATACTAGTTACCATTGTCTAATTTGAAATGATGTTCGGAGGCAAAATGGCAAAACGCAAATAGAAATTATTTGAAATGTGGATTTTCACTAATTGAGGACAAGTGTCACACACTAAGTAAATTCTCTTAAATTCACTTTGCAAGCGTTTTAGTTTTTGGCTGTAACTTTATAAAATTATATATATATTTTAAAATTATATATATATATGTTTTTTAGTTTGTGTTCTATAAAAGTGGGTCCCGAGCTGAAACGCCTGGTTTAGGTGATGGATCATACACAGCATTCCAGAGAGAGTAATGTGATGATGGCAGTGTTATTGTGTTCACTTGTGGTACAGTCGGGTTCAGTTCACAGTGTTACAAGCCCAGAAGTTGACAGTAGAGCATTGACATTAACTGGTGGACCGATTAGCTATATTGCAGAGTAAAAGAACCCTGTGTTCAATCATATTTTTAAATCCATTGCTTTAAAAAGAATAATAAAAAAGTCACAAACTTGTTGCCTTTAACCAACATTTAAAAAAATACCAGCAACAGCATTTTCCACAAAGGGCCTTAGAGGGTTGGCGGCAATTCCACTGAAAAATTGAAAGGAAACATGCAAAAATGATACAATTTTGCACCTGCAGGCTTACAAATCTGCTATATAATAGAAAATGCAAAGGCTGTTCAGGGATCTGTGAACACCACCACTTGCCACATTACTCTGGATAACTCTTCATAACCTAATCAATATTACAAAGCACCCGAGTAAAATTGTACAGCCTGCAGTAAGTCATGGCAGGTCTGACTGCAGTGAAAAGACAAAGCCTGTAGACAGTGTCTTTAGTCGAACTAAACCATGTCATCAGTTCCTCACCCAGCACTGCCACTGTACCCCTTCAGGTCTGTAAGCTCCAGTGGCCAGGTCTTCCAATTTCCAGGACCGAAAGCACAAGCTCTTCAGGGCCTGTTAACCCCCTACAGCTTCATTTTTCTCTCTCGTTCCCCATGGGGGGTAGTAGAAGAACAAGAGCCCCAGTTTTCCGACATGCCCCAGCTGCATATCGGGCCCGGCAGCGTGAGGCTCCTCTTCATCCAGACAATTATCCCTAACAAACAGGCCTGCACAGGAGCACGGCCTTGATGGAAAGCCACAGATTCCACAAACCACTTCATCAAGGGCATAATCACTGAAAAATGGATGGACAACCTCTTATGTGGATAATGATAATGAGCCCAGTGGGAGAAAAAACTGCCCCATGCTGCAAATACCCTCTACTTTAACACAAAAATACCCAGATATTCAAGAACACCAGTAATATCAAGATCACAATATTACAAATCCCAGTCTGTTTGAAACTTTTGCTACCCATATACTTAAGCCGATACGCCGAACATGTTTTTCTCGGCAATTCATATACAACAGATGCACAAATCACCATGCAGATGTACACTGGAGATCAAAATTAGAGAACAATTCAAGAACACTTGATTTTTTCAGAAATAATGCACTCTTCACTGGTCAAAATTTGAAGGATTTTTTGTTAGGGGTATACCATGCCACTAGAACAGCATTTAACAAAATAACCAAAGTAC
>JAOUQT010080505.1:0-10051 GCA_025769995.1 Xyliphius kryptos
TTCTGTTTCTTGCCTTATTGTTATTATTTTTTTATTATACTAAATATTGGATTTTCCAGGGCGACCAGTATGCATATTTTATAGTAAACATTCTTATAATAATAACAGTGGGGCAAAAATTAGTCCTCTCTGTCATTTAATCATCCACGTATTGTGCAAGTTTTCCTACTTAGAAAGATAAGAGAAGTCTGTAAAAACTATGAGAGACAAAATTAGAAAAAATTACACTTTAGGATTTTTAAAAAAATTATTTGTAAATTATGGTGGAAAATAAGTATTTGGTCAGTAACAAAATTTCAAATTGAAACTTTGTAACCCAAGTTTTTTTTTAGGTCAAACGTTTCCTGTGTGTCACCAGATTTTACACATTGTAGTTGGTATTTCGGCCCTTTCCTCGATGATCTCCTCTAGAGCAGTGATGGTTTTTGGGTGGTCACTGGGCAACACAGATTTTCAACTCCCTCCACAACTGTTCTACGGGATTAAGGTCTGGAGACTGGCTAGGCTACTAATGCTTTTTATGGAGCCAATCATTTGTTGCCCGAGCTGTGTGTTTGAGCTCACTGTCATGCTGTAAGACCCAGGCAGGTTCCACCAACAATGCTCTCACTGATTGAAAGAGGTTTTTGCTTAAAATCTCATGATACTTGGCCCTGTTCATTCTTTCCTTGACACAGTTCAGTCGTCCTGTATCCTTTGCAGAAAAGCATGACGTTTCACCACCATGCTTCACAAAAGGTATGGTGTTATTGGGATGCAACACAGCATTCTTCTTGCTCCAAAAATGATTAGTTGAGTTTTTACCAAAAAGTTTTATTTTGGCTTTAACATATTCTCCCAGTCCTTTTCTGGATAATAAATATTTTCTCAGGCAAACATCAGACGAGCCTGGACACGTATTGGCTTAAGCAGGAGGACATGCCTGTCACTGCAGGATTTAAGTCTCTTAAATCGAGGGAGATTATGAATGGACTTGTATGTCTTCCATTTTCCTAAAATTGCTGCCACAGTTGATTTTATTTTTTATTTTTTCTCTTCTCTCCTCTCTCCCCCCTTTCTTCTTCTTCCTCCCACTCCCACCTGCTTGCCTATTGTAGATTTATTCTTCTTGGCCTGGTGCAGGATTTTCTCATGTCTCTAGTAGTTGAAGTGTACCAATGATAAAATTACAAACCTCTAATTTTAGGATAATTATATGTATGCCTGGCAAGTTTTAAAATATCTTGCCGTCTTTTTTCGGCCTTTTTTTTTTTTTTTTTTTTTTTTAGTGGTTGCTATAGCGAATCAATCTTTTTTACCTCACTCTGTCCTCTGCATCTTCTCATTTTACGCCAGCTATGTGCATGTCTACATTGACCACATCTATATATCTCCTCTTTGGTCTTCCTCTCTCTCCAGCCTGGCAACTTCATCTCTAACATCCTCCTACCAATATATCCACTGTCCCTCATTCACATGCATTTATTCCGTCTTCAAGTGTTGACCTTCATTCCCATCCTTTCCAGAGCATACCTCCACCAATCCAATTTCTCTAGCTGTTCCCTGTTCTCACTACAGATCACGATGTCATCTGAAAACATAATTGTCCACGGTGATTTCTGTCTGACCTCATTTGTCTGTCTAGTCTGTTTATCACCAGAGCAAACAAGAAGGGGCTCAGCGCCGATTAGTCCCACCTTTACCTTGAAATTATGTCATTACCTTGAAACTACTGTGTCATGCTGTTCTCATACATGTCCTGCACCAATCTACTGTACTTTTCAGCCACTCCCGACTTCCTCATATACCACCACAGTTCCTCCCTCTGCACCCTACCATGAGCTTTCTCTAAAGACACAATGTAGCTCTTTCTGACCTCCATCAGCAAAAATTGCATATGTGGTGCTTTTTCTTGGTACGAAACCATACTGCTGCTCAGAAATAGTCACTGCTTGTCTAAGCCTAGCTTTCACAACTCTCTCCCAAATCTTCATTGTGTGGCTCATTATTTTATGCCCCTGTAATTGCTACAACTCTAGACATCACCCTTGTTCTTATAAATTGGTACAAGTAGAGTTCCCTCCATTTCTCAGGCATCAGGGCAGACTGCTTTTCTCTTCTTCATACTGCTTAAAGCATTCCTTAATTAATCCTTGCCAATCTATGTTACCTTCTGTTCCACATATTGTATGCCTTACACTATTCTTTCCTTGTTATTCTCTTTATTCATCAGCTATTCAAAATACTCCTTCCATCTTTCCCCACCCTCTCCGCACCGCCAGTAAATTTTCATTTATACCCTTGATCACCCTGACAAGTTGCACATTCTTTGCAGCTCTATCTCTCTGTCTCGTCAGCCGATACAACTCCTTCTCTCGTTTCTTACAGTCTAAACTGTACAACTGACAATAGGCCTTCTGCTTGCCCTTTGTTACCTCCCTCTTTGTCCTATGTTGCTTCTCTTTATACTCCTGCTTACTCTTTTCAGCATTTTCAACTCCTTTCTGAACTTCTCACAGCATCCCTCTTTTCTCAACTTCCACCATTTGGTCATCTTCCCTACATTTGCCCTCTTCCTCTTCCTAATCAACAGAGTCATCCTGCAAACCACCACCCGATGCTGTCTAGCTACACGCTTCCCTGCCACTACCTTACAGACTCCAATCTCTTTTAAACAACATTGTTGACACATGATGTAGTCTACCTGTGTGCTCCTTCCTTAACTCTTGTAGGTTACCCTGTGCTCCTTCTTCTTTTGGTAATATGTGTTTACCAACATCTGTCCTTGTATGGTTCTATCCTTCTATCATTAACACCAAATGTCTCCAACACCTCCTAATCTCCCTTCTTTCTTACACCAACATGTCTATTTAACACGTCCACCTCCCTCCAGAATCTCTCTTTCTCTTCTCACAGCCAAATTGTGGTGCATAGCCACTGACAACATTCAACATTACACCTTTAATTCCTAGCTTTAAACTCATCACCCTATCTGACACTCTTTTCACCTCAATAACACTCTTTGCATAGTCCTCCTTCAGGACCAGCCCAACACAATTTCTCTTCTTATCCATGCCATGATATAATATTTTATTGCATTAGAAATACACTGGTTTGTGCTCTCTAATGGCTGGTTTGGGAATAACACCATTTCTCATTGAGCAATCTCACATGCAATCTCCTCCATCCTTCCATCTTTATTATTTACCCAGACATTCTGCATCACAGTCTTAATCACAGTATGTAAGCACATGTGATACTTTAGCTCTGACACCTGAACCCTCTTCCTCCTTATTTGACAACCTATTAATACCTTGTCAAAAATTGATTTTACGTTGCTCGTTTTTGTTTTATTTTAAACAAAATCATTATAAAATCTTCAAAACAATGTATATTTTCTGGGAAATGAGTCACTTCTGCCACACTCTATTATTAATTATTAATGCAATCTAATATAGTGGGCTTCGAGAAGAAAAAGATTGCTGGGCCAATGGCCCAAACAATTACATCAGCTAACAATGTCAGTGAAGCACACATCTCTACAGGATTCCACATGATTATAAATCAAGGAGCTGTTAAACTAATATAAGAGACTAGATGACGCAAGTGTACTAGATATGAACTGTGTTACACATAAGTGCAGGTCCTTCCAGCAAAGATCTAAGTGAATTAGTATCCAGACCAGTGGAAAACAAGCAGAAGAGTTTTTATAGGAATCCACTTGGCTCTGGTAGGCTATGAATGCACTTCACCTGCCTGTGATCTATGTACTTCCTGCATGAGTCAACACATGCATTTTTCATTTGGTGTGTGAAGTAACAGGCATCAATTATGAACAGATATTATCCTGCATGATGTCTCAGTCATAGTAATTATTAAAATAATATTATTATAAAATTATTTTGTTTTCCTTTGTTAATAGATCTACTCATATTGGAAAGAGTCAATATTGATCCATGTTATTTTAAGACTGATGATCTTTTATTAGCGTCTTCCTTTATCAAAACACTCCCAACACCCACACACATACACACACAGAGAAAACACAGATAGCTATGTGTCATACGTTGAAAGCCGTCATCACTTTTGAATGCTTGGCTGCACAGATGAGTTTGAGGCATAGGGATAAACTGACAAAGGATCCTAATCTCTTGTCAGATGCTGCAGCCTTGGGAAAACAAACCCCAGTTAAATGAAACATTGTTACAAAGCAGCTTTACAGACATGTAATACAGGATATAATTATAAAGTTTATATAAATTAGTTTTTATACATTTTTATCCCTAATATGAAAGCCAAGCAGTGACATTAACAATGGATAAGAGGAAGGAACCTTGAGAGGAACCAGACACAGAAGGGAATCCCATCCTAACAGTATAAACACTCTGTAAAAAGACTATGTAAATGTATTTGCAGTGGTAAGAGTGTGAAAGCTTCCGGATGTTTCAAGCTGATTCAACCACTTCGTGTGCCGTTAACCCTCACCAGATCATGCTAGATTACTAGATAAGGCAAGTGTGTTAGATATGAACTGTAAGATAAGATAAGATAAGATAAGGTCAGGATAAGTACTCTCTCAGCAGTAACATGTTTAACTTGGCAGAAAACAAGAAATGGCAGAAAACAATAATTATATATGATCATCGTAATATTGCAGTTAAAGAAATGTGGAATATGTTAGAGCATGCACTCCAGTGAGACTCGATATTGCAGCATAATGAAACTGGTAATCCAGAATGCTTTACTAAACAAATGTGTTCTTGCCACCAAACACCAAACTTTACATTGCACAGATTATAATTGTCTCCATTTAAATATACCTTCTGATAATGTTTAGACAAATGGGATCTAAACCAGGAGAGAGCTGTTCTCTTAACACCAACAAATTGGTAACACCAATGATAATATAAGTGCTATTAAAAGCTACAAAAGCAAGGACCCTGATTAGATCATCACATCTGATGATCACATCAACCCTGATCAGATGCCACTAGGAGGTCATTAAACACTTTAATTTTAACTTTTGTAGAAGGCTGACTATAATAATTATGTAGGGTTGGACTACATCAAAGTTAAATCAGGAAGTTATGTGCATACTCTGATGTTGATGTGGGCCTAAAATAGAGTGGGTATATTATGATTATGCCATATTTTCAACATGATTGAGTAATGTTCTGAAATAGCTTCACACTGTGGAAGTACAACTATATTTTCAATATTTAATCAAAATGATCATATTAAATCCAAGGTGTGACCACCCTCATGAACTGGTCCTCTAATATTCTGATGAACTCGCTGATACATAATCTAAAATAAATACAAATTATTAAAAGGGTCAAGTGGATTATTGACATGAATTTTAAAATCCCCAAGAATTATCACATGATCTAGAGAAATTATTAGATTAGAAACAAATCCTGCAAATTCACTAAGTAATTCAGATTATTGTTTCAGTGATCTGTAAATAATAATTACTGGAATCAACGAAATACATTTATACATGTTATTTTTGTATAAAGAGCCTCAAACAAATAGATTTTTTTCCTGGCTTTTGTGTGATCGCTAGCTTCATTAATCATAAGTACGCATTGAGTTTTACTCAAATTTATGTTAGACACAGTATGTTTAAGTACTCATCAGTTACAATTTCATTAATGAGAGTTTCTAAGTAAAGTATCTAAGCTAATAAGGATGAAGTTTATGGCCATATTTTCAGTATCTGATATTTGACATCTCTTAGGTTACTGAGGAAAACGTTATTCTTGTTAAGCTGCTTTGTGACAATGTTCCATTGTAAAAAGCGCTATACAAATTAAACTGAATTGAACTGAATTGAATTGAATTACAGAAACAGCCCTTTCTTGGTTCAGGTCATATTTCACTGCCCGTTATCAGTTTGTAGATGTAATTGGACAATATTCTATGCACAGTGGGGTAAAGTGTGGTGTCCCACAAGGTTCTGTCTTAGGCTTGTTACTTTTATTCTATATATACTACCTATGGGTAATATTATTCACAAGCATGTTATCAACTTCGACTGTTATTCTAATGATACACAGTTATATGTGTCAGCCAATACTGGGGAGAGACACCAATTTACTCAAGTTGAGAAATGTGTGAAGGACATTAGACAGTGGATGTTAAACAATTTTCTATTACTTAATTCTGATAAAACCGAAGTACTGGTATTAGGACCACAGGCAGCTAGAAGTAAAGTTTTTTTTATATGTTATTATCTCTGGATGGTCTTTCAATTACACCATGTACAGACCTTGGTGTGATTATTGATTATAGGCATTCCTTCGAATCTCAAGTAGATAATACCACAGGAATAGCAATCTTTTATCTTAGAAACATTGTTGAGATCAGAAATATGATGGCACTGAATGATGCAGAAAAGCTTGTTTTTTTAGGTTGGATTACTGTAATGCCTTGTATGGTTGTTCCGGAAGGTGCATAAACAAACTGCAGTTAGTCCAGAATGCAGCGGCCATAATCCTTACTAGAACACAAAAATATGAACAAAACACCCCTGTCTTATTCCTTCTGCACTGGCTACCATTTAAATTTTGTATTGACTATAAAATACTTTTGCTCACAAAGTAGTTAACGGTCTCATGCCACAGTACCTTAGTAAACTAACTAGGGCAGTCATAGGCTTGTGGTTAAGAAACCTACCTTGCGACCGGAAGGTGCCTGGTTTGATGAAGTCATGGCTGAAGTGCCCTTGGGCAAGGCACCTAACCCCCAGTTAAATGCAGAGGAACAATTAAAAAATTGATCACTTTCACCACGCCCACTTCGATAAAATGGTGCAGGCTATTTACTGATACCTTGTATTATGAGGGCTACAGCAGGAGGCAGGTCATTCTCTTACAATGTCCCTCCAACAACAATGTTATATATTATTGTTAGTTATAGTTTATAGTTACAGTTTTAGTTACATCCAGATATCCTGTAATAAAACTTAATTTCGTATAAAACGTACAGCTGCTTTGGGACAATGTCCATTGTTTAAAGCGCTTTGTAAATAAAATTTAAGTAAATAAATTTTCCAACCGACCCACCCTCGATTATCTTAAATTCTGAGCTGGAGGGTAACACTTGAAGAGGTCAGCTTAATTAGCAGGGGCTAGACCATGAAGATCCTTGAACATAAGTAGCAAGAATTTGTATTTAACAAATGTAGCTGTTCAAGGACTGGGGTGATATGATCTTATTTGTACAAGTTAAAATGGACTGTAGTTACTGCCTTCATTTTGTACGTAATTTCCTGAAAGCTTACGAATGTGGCCAGGACTCGACGGAGCAATACCACTAGAGATCGTGAGGGCAGTGCAAAAAACGATTACCTCCATATGGACACAAAGAATAAATAGTTGAAACTTTTCTAATTTTCTGAGATAATTTTTTTGGGTTTTATTGGCTGTAAGACATAATAATCAATATTAACAGAAATAAACACTAGAAATAGATCGTTGTGTTTGTAATAAATCTATTTAATGTATACATTTCACTGTTTGTATTGAATTAGTGAAACTTTTTTATGATATTCTAATTTGATGAGTTGCACCTATATGTTCAGTTTGCATGGTGACTTGAGCGATACAGAGAAAGTGACATCTCCCAGTTCTCAGAGGCAATTGTCTGGAGATTGCTTTAACAAGATTTTTCAACAGACATTGCAATAAATACCGCAATACAACACAAAGTCAGTTCCCTTTATTTTTCCTTATTCATCCAAACAGGTCACTGAGGCATGACGCCTTAACCACAAATGCAATTAGTTTTGCAATTCTGAAATCTAAACCACAATTCAAAAGACACAAAATGAATTAGAGGAGTATGTGCTCGGGTTTGCTCTTCTCCACTATTAACAGCAGTTTTAACACACATACTGAACTGCCCAAAGTTAACCACACCTAATATATATAGAATTGTTAGTGAATCAATAAGCAGTCAGTTTTGGTTTTGGAGCATTGATGATAATAACAGTGACTATTTTGACAAATTTCATAATGGTGCATTGATTTATAAGCTCATGTTTCAATATAAAATGAAAGCAAAAACACTGAAGACATACAGTACTTGAGATCAATTTGGAAGGCAGAGCTTTGGAGCAAGTGAACTCTTCAATATATTTGGGATTCTAAAAAAGGCTGAAGATGGTGCCAGTGAAATGAGGTCAAGAATGATCATGGGAATGGTGGTGATGGTCAATTTGACAAATAATGTAGCACCATCACCAAGATACGACTAATAAAAGGCTTGGTCCGGCCAGTAGCTACATATGCATGTAAAGCATGGACACTGAGGAAAGAAGAAGAAAGATGTATTTAGGCTTTTGAGAACAAGTGCCTTCAGACGTTGTTGAGGATCTTATGAATGAAGATGTTGAACACTGAGCATGTTTACAAGGTGAGCAGAACAGAAAAGGAGTTACTGAACCACATAAAATCCCAGAAGTTACTTCACTGTATCTTGCATTTGATGTGGCAAAAACATGATAGCATTGAAGGAAGTTAGTCAGAAGACGTGGAAGACTGAGAATAACCTGGATGGACAACATAAGAATATGGGCTAGATTATCAGGGACCAGACTACTACTACAAGCAACACCAAACAGAAAGCATTGGAAAAAGATGACTTAACCATGCAGCCAACCATCTTGAGGGGATGACAACATATGACATTACATTGTCACATTACTTTTTAGAACTTTCCCAAATTTTCAATTATATTCTGTTACGGCTGTATCCTTTAAATTGCGGTATGATTTTAAGTAATTTTTATTGCTTTCCTGTTTTTTTTTTTTTTTCATTTTTTTAGATTTGTTTTTGTGATTTTTTATTTGTTCTTGGTGTTCGGTGTCAGAGGTGGAGGGTATACGTGACAGGTTCACAGATGAACTTCTATTATTAATCATAAAAAGGAAAGAACTGTATTTGTTCCATACACACCTGGCACACACTTCTAATTACTTCTGTCTCACAAACTCACACATTCAGAGATGCTCTTAAACCCATTCAAGCAAGAAAAAACTTAATATAAGCAGCGATAATATTGTTGGATTACTGGATCTGTAGGCAGCTTTGTTTGTTTGCCAAGATTATTGCAATAAACAGATAAGCAGGTGTGTCTGTCAGCCTCATATTTACTGGGCTATTTACTATGATCCTATACATATTTCACAGACAGATATACTGAAATACACTCATGATACCTTATGGGCCAACATGCTGAAATGTTTCCTAAACGGCATTAGGAAACAACTAACAGTTAAACATTTTGTACAGTGCAAACGTTTAGACACCATAGTTTTATAGAAAACATTATATTACAGATCTATTTTTTTGTGTTAAAATATTACATAACATTTTTTGTATATCAGTAAATAAAGCTACATATTACACAAAAGAACCCTTTGAAGATAAAAACACTGTCTCATGTTTTTTTTTTTTATTAATCCAGCAGAGTGCCTAGGACTTTTGCACAATAATGTATTTATATTTCTAGGATATGGGTGTGTCCTAAACTAATTTTTTTATATCTAGAATACTAGCATGATTGTGATAATAATAGATTTATTGATCCCCGTAGGGTAATTCTTTCCTGGGGTGCACTTATAACACAGTGTGCTTTGTTTGTGTTATCTTTTGGTAAAAATGCATATTTTACATTAGCATAGAGAGAAGTCAGCTGGGATCACTGGCATTTTTGTGATCACTGGTTATTTCACAATTTTACATACTTACACAACTTTTCCAGAAAATCTAATTTTTAACGAGTCGTTAATTCTTGTGCCCACCTCTGCATCAGGGTCAAGCTTGTGCTTGAATTAAACAGAAATGGTTTTAACTCACTAAAAATTGGGGTGGATGTTACATGGTGGCAATAAGGCCAGCTGCCACCTCGTAATCTTCCTAATTTTAGATATGAAACCCATCTTATTTATTAGTTTTTTATATCAAAATGCACTATTGGAAATGCCAGTAGTGAGCATTGACACCATTATCAGTGATTAATTCTTAAGTCTCAATTAAGATTAAGACATTTAGCCAAGAAAAAGTTG
>JAOUQT010080551.1:0-10050 GCA_025769995.1 Xyliphius kryptos
CTGAACATTTTTTCTATCTATTCATCCATCTATTATATTCTGCTCATTCCTCTACAAGGGTCGCGGTGGGGTTCCCCATGCCCATCCAGGGGAGAACATCTCGGGCGCTGGGCAGACACACCCAGGACAGGGTACCAATCCATAGCTGGGCACTCACACACACACACTCATCCACACACTATACAGGGCAATTAAGAGCATTCAATTTACCTAGAATCCATGTTTTTGGAATGTGGGAGGAAACCGAAGAACCCACGGGGAGGACATGGAGACCGGGAATACTCGGCGCTGGCGTCAATCTTTCACCCCGGATGCCCCTCCTGACACCACCCTCTACGGGGCTTGGGCCACAGAGACCATGGGGCAAATCAGAGCAGCCGATTCACCTTAAATCCATGTCTTTGGGCCGTGGAGCAGCTCTGTGCCAGGCCACCGTGCCAACCACGCCCCTTATACTTACCTGATCAAAGGGCGTATGTTTGAAATTCCGGGAGTTTGGTGAGCTTTTCCCGACGCTGACGTTGTGTCGTCTGGCTGTTCCATGTCACATCATGCCCTATTTCAGTCTGTAACTCATTTGCAAGTCTGTGTCATACATTACTCGCCAAATTCAAAGTGTATGTTAAAATGGGATTCGGAACGGCGCAGAATTCCATTCATGTCGAAAGTGAAGCTTTCTGTGTTTTTGTTCTATTCAGCGAATCAAAATAAACTTTATTTATTTATTTTTTTACATTTTTTTTTTAGCTAATACCTAGTCGTGTCGCTCCGATGGCGTCCCCTCCTGCGTCCCTGTGTCTTGAATGGACGCAGTCCGGCGGTCAAACTAACAAACCATACGCCACGGCTTTGCATGGAACTTTGAATAGCCAGTAAAATTGTAGCTTTGTAGCTTGAGGATTATCATACGAGTCCTGTGGTCAGTCTGGGTCTGAATGAAGTTTAAACACGGGGTGTTCCTCTGACTGGTTGGTATGTCTCTGCGGTATGTTTACAGGTACCATTTTTAATTTGAAATGTGTTTGTCTGATTCAGTAAAGCTTGCTTTAGAATAAGCGCTCTGCTTGTAATGCTGTCATATAATACAGTGTAAAGCATAAGCATGTGAATACGCATTGTGTATGATGATCCCCACCGCGCACACAGATGGGTCTGTGTGTGTTTAAGCATTGTGTTGCGATGAAATAGTCGTTAGGTTTATGGCCTTCATCGTATGTGACGGTTTTCCCCCACAACAGCAACTCCTGTAGCCTCTTTGCGCTTTTGCTCAATAGCATTTCGAAACACATGAAACGGTATTATGTATATGTACTTCCCTTTTTTTCTCTTTCTTCCATTTCAGTGTTTCATATTAAAACTGGATTTAGTCTGAAATAATGGACAGTGTTCACGGTTCAGCTCCTACACAGACCAGACTGTGGTAAAGTTTTTATACGTACCAGAGGAGAACTTGCTAACAACCTGAAAGTTAAAAGGCAGTTGTGTTTGCATGCGTAATGCCGTTTGGAGGTTATATATTTTAAATGAGGATATCATTATAGAGTGAGGTATGGGGCGATTAAACATCTGAAATGTATATGTGGAATGTATATAGTGGGAGTTGGGACCGCGGCGTCCATGCGCTCGCTTTCTTACGGGAATTTATCAGTAGGTTTTCCAAACACACCAGAAGGAACGACGGCGTCGAGTTAAAGCTTTGTAGGTACCCGCCAAGCCATCTGAGGTGTTGCGTTTGATGGGGACAATATACATGGTAGCGAATCACAGAGCCAAGTTTCAGCCTTGTGGATACTCGGGGTGTTGGAGCGTTAGTGATGAGTCAGTGATGGCTTTGGCGTTTATGGGTATAGACTAAACTAGGTTTCCCAAGGACTTGGTAAGGAATGACTGCGTCGAGTTTCCGCTTTGTGTGTACTCGCCAAGTTGAACGTAGGAGAGCAAGAACCTGTTTTAGCTTTATAAGTACCCCAATATGACCGTGGAGGGGTCTGTATATCATGTTTGCATTAATAGTACATGATTTAAAATAAACACCGTGCCATTTCCCCCCCCATATCCCGTTACCTAGCAACCAATGTTGCTAGGTAACCAAACCCGACTGGCTCGGTTTATTACTAATAAACACATTTATGAATCGAACCCTTTTAAAAAAAAATATTTTTAATCATTCTTCAAAGTGATAAGCAACCCATGGAGTTGCTCGGTGGTTTGGGCGTTGGACTAACAATCCGAAGGTCGTGGGTTCAAATCCCAGGTCCCCTGAAGTTACCATTGTGGTTCTTTGAGCAAGACCCTTAACCCTTAATGCATTGTATACGTTAAATGTAAATGTAGTACTAATATGTCGTGTGTTTGTCTTTGCAGAAGGATGTTGTACCAACTCAGCGACTGGTTCTGGAATGAGCGTCTGTGGTTTCCAGTCGGTTTGGGCTGGGCCGACCTGCAGGATCGGGATGGGAACGTTTATGCCAAAGGCTCTGACCTCTGGGTGATTCTGCCCATTGCTCTCGTGTTCCTCATCATACGGCAAATATTTGAGAGGTTGGTCAACTGACTTTAAATTAAAAAGTATGAAAAAAGCTCTGCCTGCTTCAATTTTAATGAAGAAATGGCTACAAAATACTAAAATCTAAAGGCACTTTTACTTCAGTCTACTTACAAATCTGGACCTCGGCTCCGTCATTCCTTATGGTGTGTTTGGAAAACCTACTAATAAATTCCCGTAAGAAAGCAAGCGTGGGACGCCATAGTCACATATTTGCAAATTTTAGATTTTGAATCACCCCAAACCCTCACTCTATAACCATCCCATCATTTAACATATATAAACGCCATCACTCATTCAAAAACATACAAAGGCCTTTTTACTTTAAACGTCTAGGATTTAAGCCTTTGGTGGCGCAGTGCTTAGCACATCCATCTCTCAGCTCTGGGGATACAGGTTCATATGGGGATACAAGATCTGTTCTCCCAGTGTCCGCAACAGCCCACAGTCCAAAAACATGGATTTCAGATGAAGGAGCTGCACTTAAATGTCCTTAAATAGTGCAAGAGGGACACCCCTTCCCCCCAGTATGGGATAAACTGGAAGATTATTAAATCTAAATTAAATCTTAAAAGTTTTTATAGGAAATATGACACACTTACATTATTTGTCCTTGTTTTTTAGGACCGTGGCTCTTCGTTTGGCCTCCATAATGGGGGTGAAGGAGAAGGTGAGGGTGTGGGCGACACCCAATCCAACACTGGACTCTTACTTCAACACAACCAGTAAACATCCAGCACAGGTAGGTCTTTAGAGGGAAACTCTGGCCGTGAAGTGCACTTACACTTGCAAATTGGGTTCGTAAATTATATTTTGAAATAATAATAATACTTAATTTTGAAAACAAAAGTAAGTTCTACAGACACCAAACTTGGAGGATAGGTGCAGCGGCTGCACATCATCTTTGTTGGCTGTTACCCTTTATTCAAAAATCACCCAATTGGCCTGTAATTGGCGCTATAGTGCGGCAAAACACGTTTAGGCTTCTAACTTCTACCCATAATATTTTTACAGATTAGACATACTTTGCAGTTTGGACTAAGATACGACCTTTCCCTTTTTTGGTGAACTAGTGCAAGGTCAGTCAGCCCGCATCAATGTAGTGCGTACTCTTAAATATTCATTTGGGGGTTGGCCCATCCAGGGGAGAACGTTTGGGCGCTGGGCAAATACACCCAGGACAGGGTACCAATCCATTGCTGGCTCTTGAATATATAGTTATTTATTTATTTATTATTTTAAAAGTTGTTAGAAGATACAACTTAATCCATACGTCAAAATTCATATTAATTCATCAATTATAAAAGTTTTTATAGTAAATCTCAAAATTGTTTCAATCGTTTTACAACTTCGCACTCACATTGATCAGTCCCTGAGGAGGCTGAGCTAATATGGTGCTCTTATGTCTATAGGGGGTGCTCTAGACTATATTATCTAGACTATTATAAGTTTCCTTTCAGTAAGGCTGCTATATTTCATAGTCTAATTCATAGTCTCCATAGAGACAGGTCTAAGCGTTCCGGAACATCCGAAAATTCTATTTTAAAGCCGACGGAAACACGCACACCAAAAAAAAAAAAAGCTTGACCTTTCCATTCGGTCAGGTTGCTAAAGGCGAATCAGTGCATCGGTCATAATTCTAATTAATTCATCATTTATTTAAAATGTAAAACTTTATTTTAAAAGTCAAACACAGTTTACTTCCTATCGACTTGTTGTCCAGATCGTCTGCAGGCAGCTTGAGCCCCATGGTGGCTGCGTGCGGCTCTATTTAAAACTTGTTTTTTTTGTTATTTAGTGATAATTATAGTAATTAGGTCTCAGCTTTCAGTAGCTACCAGAATTTTGCCTGCAGTCAAAGGGGCTGAAGAAGAAGAGGCTTTTTCTTTCACTTCATTTCGCTGAAAAAAAGAGAGGTTCAGTTTTAGATAAGTGTGAATACAAGAATGCTTGAAGGTACAAATTATTTAATACCAAATAACACTTTTTAACAGCTTTACAGTTTTACAAGAATGAACTTCCAAAGAGCAGCCGAAGTGACAAACGACGAGGAAAAAAAATATTTGGATACCTCTCACATTATCATTGCATTTCGAATTTAAATAGTGACTTAATAAAGCAATAAGGTACGAGACGGCGGTGCTTTATTATGAATAAATAATTGAAAAAGGTGTAATTCAGCACAACACAAAGCGGAATACAGTTACACTTCTTTCCCATGATTTATTCACCATAATACACTTTAAGTGTCTTATTGCTTTTATAAAACACTTACAAACATAATGAAATAACACCAGGTTTGATTTCTAAATGCCTTTATTGAAAACAAAATCGTTAATAATCGGACGTTCCACAACGTATTCTAGTCCAGTTTTTAAAGGAATGACTGAGTAACAGTATACTGGAGTCAGATATTGCCATCTAGTGGCCAAATTAAAGAACACAGTTTATTTAAAAACAAAAAACAAAAAAAAAAGGAGGGAAAAATAATGTTATGTTTGTGTGTTATTGATAATAATGTCACGGCTGGATAAACGGCTCAGCCAATCAGATTTAAGGACCTGTTTTATAATTTTATTAAAATGTGCTTCTAAATGTTCCACAAAATATACATTCAGTCTGTAAAATTCCATTAAAATCCGTACCGTATCCGTCTCACGTTTCTTGTTTTTTTTTTTTCTTTTTGATTTTTTTACAGAAAGCAGTAGAGACTTTAAGTAAACAGACGGGCTTCTCCCAGCAGCAGGTGCAGAGATGGTTCAGGAGACGACGCAACCAGGAGCGACCTAACCAGCTCAAAAAGTTTCGAGAGGCTAGGTATTCACACACACACACACACACACACACACACACACACACACCCACCGCCAATTATTGTATCAGCTCAGGTTTTGTTGATTTTTAAAGAAGAAACCTTGTGAGGATCGAGGGTCTCATTCCCTTATTTTTAGAAGAGCAAATTTTAGTCCTGCAAACTTGACATTCGAATGAAGTCAAGCGCCTCTGCTGGACTGTTATGGAACTTGCTGGCTGAAGAAAAGTATCTGAACATAAGAAAATATGAATTCCCCACATGATTTTTTCTTGACTATTCCACTAATTACTCTACTGTAAGTGTATTGGGAATTTTTAAAAATAATTTCTCCAAATAATTCCGCATTATTTTAGCTTCTAAAATGTAAACGTAAATATAACATATCTAGTTTACTTTAAGTTGAAATCTTTGGAACATGTGCTTCAACATCCAGCTGTTCAACTTGATTGAATATGAGTTCATAAATACTTTATAAAACTGCAGCTATAGATCCATACCAACCAAATCCTTTTTAAACAAACCAAATAAATTAAAAGACTTGTTTTGGCAACATGGAGAGCTTTGAATCCATTCCCACTCGTATATGTTGCCATACATCCGTGGATGTCCAGGCATTTTGCCAGCAATTTTATTGATTTATTTATTTTTTGTCCCATGGTTTTATTTTTTATTTCAAATATTAAAGTACTGTTGCGCAGATTTAATATGAGAGAACTTTTTACTATAATAAACATATTTACAAGAAACAATAAAAAAAGGCCCCAAAATATTTAACAGTGAGACCTCTATTTTGCACCTGTTCTGTATGAATTGTACTATTGCATGTAAATAACATGTATTTTCTAAAATGAGTGTGTCTGGATCGTGAGTGGTCAGTTTGAACCCCAATATTGACCCCGGTTGGTTGTTCTCTTGCAGTTGGAGATTTACATTTTACTTCCTGGCTTTCTTCGCTGGCCTCGGCGCCCTCATTGATGTGAGTACGTCTGAAATCTCCGCAGCGTTACAGCTGATTAGCATGTTACTGACCCCGCCGTGTGTTTGTGCTCGCAGAAACCCTGGCTCTACAAAATGGAAGAGATGTGGAAGGGCTTCCCGACTCTGGTACGGTCACTGCAATTTGCACACGTTTGCATTTTCCTGAACAACTCCAAATCTGGGTGGAACCTTTATTTAGTGCTGAATCAGGATCATTTCTGTGGACTCCGTTTTTAAATGACGTTATGAACTCTCTTAAATTAATGCTTTAGATCTCTTGAAAAACTGAAATCCACAGCTCTCTTTCTGTATCTTAGACTCTGCTGACCTCTCAGTACTGGTACTACATGATTGAGCTGGGTTTCTACGTTGCGCTTCTCTTCAGTGTGGCATCAGATGTAAAACGAAAAGTAAGTCAACATTTCACCGGAATCCCTCGCTTTCCTTGTGTGCATTCAGTCAAAGCCACTTTAAACTCTCCAAACCTGATTGTTGGGGTCGGAACACCGTGTCCAGCGTGATGCCGTCCGTCCCCCTGGACCAATAACGCCATAAGGCACGAGAGGGCGTGCATTATTGTGAATAAAGATTTCATTTCTTTTTTTTAGGACTTTAAGGAGCAGATCGTTCACCACGTTGCCACCATTGTACTAATTAGTTTCTCCTGGTGTGTCAACTACATCCGAGCGGGTACACTGATCATGCTGGTGCATGATGCGTCAGACTATCTTCTCGAGGTACCGCTGTAATGCACACATCATCACATGGTTTCTCTGTAACAACGAACATCTGTCTGGTTCATTTATTTATGTGAAATATTCATTTGAATAAAACAACCCGTGGGGAACACCGAGATATCACGTTCGCCTCTCCTCGCCACGGAGCTCTTCTCCCACGGTTCAAAAACATGGATTTAAGGTGAATGGGCTGCTCTAGATCGCCCCCCATCGTCTATGTGTCCCAAACACGGTAGAGGGTGAGGGTTGTGTCAGGAAGCATAAAACACTCAGCCATGTTCGGATAATAAAGGAAAAGAAGACGACGACTAGCAGAATACGCGTGCTGCACCCTGGTGGAGAACTTGATAACAACATGAAAGTTGAAGGGCAGTTGTTTTTGAATGAGTGATCTTTCTTTATTATAATATATTTTATGTAAGCATTTCCATTTTTTTTCCTATATACAGACATACATGCATCAAACCACCCCCCCCCTCCCCAAGAGTAGGTTAACGCCCCTATACTCACATTCTAAGACTGTTATTAAGAGGAACATCTACCAATCACCAGACGTACATGTGATCAAAGATCAGAACTGGTTCTCAAATAAAGAAAACCTCTCTCTCTGGAACCCCTAAGCGGGTACTTTTTTTTCTAGTTGTGTAAATGCCATCAAATCTCTTCTCCATGTGGATTTTTCGGGAGGCAATTTGTATTTCCAACCCAACGATGATACGTAGCTTTGTATTCCTGTATGATCCTCATCACACGCGCTCGCTTTCTCACGGGAATTTATCCGTAGGTTTTCCATAAACACGGTAAGGTATGACTGAGCCAAGTTTCAGCCTTGTAGGTACTCTCCAAGCGCCAATCCATCCGTGGTGATGCGTTCGATGGCGAATTGAACGAAGGAAAGCGAGAACCCGTTTTTCCAAGGACATTGTAGGGAATAACGATACCAATTTTCAGCCTTGTGGGAACTCTGGAAGTCCGATTTAACAATCAGAACTACCCCTTTTATAATAATCACTCTCATTTATGTCCAACTGGCTTCTTACTAACTCTCCCCGGGTACCTACACGGTTGGAACTTGGCCACTGTGGTTACTAATCATGTCCTTGGAAAAACTAAACGGGTTCTCGCTTTCCTACGTTTCATTGTTTGTGCGCCATCACCATCAAACGCAGCACCTCAGATGCATCGGCGTGTGGCGCGTTCCTACAAAGCTGAAACTCCGTCGTTCCTTATGGTGTGTTTGGAAAACCTACTGATAAATTCCCGTAAGAAAGGAAGTGTGTGGACGCCGTAGTCACAACTCACACTATATACATTCCACATATGGAGTTCAGATTTATAATCGCCCCAAACTCTCACTCTATAATAATACCATCATTTAAAATCTATATACTATATAAATCTATATACTGCAGTATAGGTATCCCACCAGTAATTATATATACACTGCTCAAAAAAATAAAGGAAACACTAAAATGCCACGTCATGGATCTGAATGTATCAAATATTTCAGTGTAAAATCTTTATTTAGTAGAGAGTGGAATGTGTTGAGAACATCAAAATGTAAATGATGATCTCATGGAGGTCTGGATTTGGAATCCGACTCCAAATCAAACTCCAGGTTGATTCAACGCCAGTGGAAATTTCTCAAGACAAGTTCAAATGAGGCTCAGTAGTGTGTGTCCTCCACGTGCCTGTATGACCTCCCTACAACTCCTGGACATGCTCCTGATGAGGCGGCGGATGTTTGATTGCAGTTATTGCCTCAAAATGTTTTGCAACAAGATATTAAGTTAAGAATACCATCATTTCTATTCAGGCCTGTTTTAATGGGTTTATTTTTGTAAAACATTCTGTAGTTCTCACTTTGGTCACCAGATGGCGGGGTAACATCAGCACTCTGGACAGCTCTTACAGTTGGAAAGGAATAATATCTTGGGATGAATCACCTTTTTTATAACCTGATCACATGGGGTACTAAATCTCCCAGTATGAACCTGTAGGTTTGAGTGAATAGACTGTGATTTATAGGAGGATACCTTGTTTATGGAACTATACTGAACAAAAATATATGGCATACTCCTATTTGCCTTCCTTGTCGACAGGCTCTAATACACATCTGACAATAATCAGCGTCCTAATGAATATTAATCAATCAGCATCCCAATATGCCACACCTGTGAGATTGATGGATGGTTATTTCAGTGAAGGAGACGAGCTTACTGACACTTAAGACAAATTTGTAAACAATATTTAAGAAAAGGCCTTTTGTGTTTTAAAGTCTTGGACATTTGATTGCAGTTTAAAGATGATATAAGTTTAAGTATTTGTGTGAATACAAAACTGCTCTCCTAGTATATTTTGATGACTTGTGTTTATGAGCGGTGGAAGAAACATACGAAGTTAAAGATGATGCAAAGTTCCACACTCACTGTTTTTCCTATTAGCACTGATCATGTAGATGGACTTTGTAGTTCTACAATTACATTCTGTAGTCCATTGGTTTCTCTACATACTTTAAGTCCACTGTGTTCTCTGATCAGGACCCCCATAAAGGAGGTATTGGGGTGATACTGACATGCTGCTGGACAAATAACAGAACACCAATCATAAAGGTGTCTGATCCACCTGTATCAATCTACCACCCTAATTATACAGAATCAGAGAACAGAATAAAGGGGACTAAAAGTATGTAGAACAAATGGACTACAGAAGAGAATTGTACCACTATTAAGAAAAACTTCATCTATATGGTAAGTGGAGAAACCATGGCCGGTAAGTACACTGCTCAATAAAAAAAATAAAGGGAACACTTAAACACAATGTAACTCCGTCAAGTGCACGTGTATGAAATCCACCTGTCCAGTTAGTGTGCAACACTGATTGTAAATCAATTTCACTTGTTGTGCGAATGGAACAGACAACAGGTAGACATGAGAGGCACTTAGCAAGACCCCCCTATAAAGGAGTGCTTCTGC
>JAOUQT010080557.1:0-10050 GCA_025769995.1 Xyliphius kryptos
GGGCCTTCTGAGGTAAATGCAACCCCCCCCCCCTCCTCCATACCCCACACAGTCCCCATGCAAATGGAATGCCACTCTGTCTGCCCCATGCGAGCGCTGGAACTTTTCAGGTTGGGGTGAAATCAATGAGTTTCGACGCTGGCAGGTGACAATCACAGAGAACCGGAAGTCCACATTTTAATCCTGATTCAGTGCCGCTTCTCAGGACAACTATAAAGTAGAGTGGTGGACCTGGTGGATTTATATTTAAACTTTGATTCTAAATCACGAGAATCCAGCAGAGACGGCCTGAAGGGTTTGGCTCGGGATGCTTACTCTCAATTTCTTATTTTAGATGAAGCACACATTTGGGTCCAAATGAAGAAACTGAGAATGAAAATCCACATCTCACATACTTTGGGTTAGACTTGCGTTTCGCCATCTCGCATCCGAACATCACATATTTAAAAAAAGACGAGTAACCGGCAAACGAATGGTGGTTACCATGGAAACGACAATGCTGCACGCGTCCAAAGTGCGCTTCTCGGCGTCTCTTGTTCACTTTTTTTTCCAAGATAAAAGACGAGTACGAAATTAGATGAACACTATTTATATTTGCTTTTTTACTTTTATTTCATTTATTTTACATAAACTATAACTACATTTTTATTTAGGTATAACTTTAAAAGTTCCATGGTGTCAAAAACAATAACAGGGATTCTCAACTGGTGGGTTCCGAACCAAAAGTGGGTCGTGGACATGTGCAGACAACTCGTAAAAAAAATTGTAAATAGTTAATGCCCAGATTTCGCGTTGCCATGGAAACCCACCATTCGTTTGCCGGTTACTCATCTGTCGAAATTTGTGGTGATGTTCGGTGGCGAGATGGCGAAACACAAATCGAACCCGGAGAACCGGAAATGTGGGTTTTCAGTTTCCTAAATGAATTGCTGCTAAATTCACTTTGCACGCATATTTATGCTTAAATGTTTTTTTGAGGACTATTTTACACAAATACATTTGGTTGGTTTGTATTCTGCCAAAGTAGTTTGCAGCTTGTAGAAAAAAGAAAAAGTAAATATTAAAAGTAAAAAAATTAAATTAAAAGGAGAGGCATGTGTCAGACGCACGCAGCTTTCTCGTTGCCACAGTAACACACCGTTCGGTTACTCGTCCATTTAAATTTGTGACGATGTTCTGAGTCAAGATGGCAAAATGCAAATCTAACCCATTTCTTAGTTTCTTCTAAAAATTGCTTAAATTCTCTTTTTCTGCATTAGAACGTTAAAATGTGTTTTTAAAAACTTTATTTTTTTCCAAAATATATATTTGTTTGGTTTGTATACTATAAGTGGGTTGTGACTTAATGACCATGAGAACATGTCACATTTACATTTTTTAATAAAATAATCTAAATTTAATTCCTAAAATAAAACCCAAACGTGAGTCGCGGGCACATTCTGCCTTTAATTTTTTTTTTTAAATCAAAATGAAACAAATAAATGCACATTCAATTTTGTACTCATCCTTTATCTTGGAAAAAAAAAAGGAGACAAAGAGAGGCATGTGTCAGATGCGCGCAGCATCCTCGTTGCCATAGTAACCACAATCTGTTTGCCAGTTGCTCTTCTCTTTAAACTTGCGGTGATGTTTGGAGGTGGGATGGCGAAAGTATTTAAAATGTGGAATTTTGTTCACTGACTAATAATTGCTTTTCAATTCACGTTGTGTGCATAAGAATGTTTAAATGCGCGTTTGAAGGCATATTTCCAAACATAAATTAGTTTGGTTTGTATTCTATATTAGTGGGTCACCCCGTAATGACCATGAGAACATGTGGGTCCCGCGCAGAGACCAGTCCAGAACCCCCGCTGAGTCACGTTCAGATTTTTAATGATATTATTGAACTTTCCACAGGTTCTGACATCATAGGTTCTGACTTAGCAAGCGCAGTGATTCTGTACGGACGGAGGGACGGACGGCTCGCTGCTCCAGGGAACATGTGTTTGGGTGGAAACATACAGACGTGCTGCCAGTGTGATGGTGTCGGGATCACAGTGGGTTTCCCTGGCCCACTACCCACTAAAGAGCAGGACAGCCGATGTTTGAGCGGCGAAGGCTTCCAGATGGTTTTGGGAACATGATGGCGAGTTTCCGTTGCCTTGTTGGCCTGCGTGCTGTTCGGAAGTCGACCGGTGAGGTTTTGGAAGAAAGTCCCTCGTTTCCAACTGAGCCAATTCGATTCCTGACGTTCGAGAGAGAGGCAGTCTGATAAACAAGCCAGACGCGGCCGGGGAAACGAGAGTTCCTCACAAAACGCGCCCAGAAACCAGAAGGCTTCCTGAACTCCGGCTGTAGCTACATATGATTTATTAGATTAGAAATGATTCAACAGAATTTTCTGGTTCCATTCTTAAAAAAAAAAAAACATGTAGTAGCCCCGCCCCCATCCTAATATATTTTTAATTTGTTATTTGTTTAAAAAAAAAAAAACTTTACAAAAAAAATTATAATCTAAAGTAATGCCCACCACCTGCATGTCCTCCACATGCAGCATCCTGTATCACAGCCCTACACAAGTGGGTACAGGATTTAAACTCCAGCAGCACGGCACACACTAACACACCTGCAGCACCACGTCAGTGCCACTGCAGTACTGAGCATCATCCACCACCCTAATGATACCTGCTCTGTCCATGGTCCTGATCATCAAGACTAACCAAGACGAACTACAGTCTGTTATTGTGGAACTACAAAGTCCATTTCTATGGAAGGTGGAGCTTATATGACAGACAGTGAGGGTGAAGCCTGTTTAGCTTATGGACGATTTGATTCGATATCAAGCCACCGATTAAATTCCCCACGATACGATACGATTCAATATCAAGCCACCGATTAAATTCCCCACGATACGATACGATTCAATTCGATATATATATTTTTTTTTACATTAAAACTATTAAGTTTTAAATAAATCAACAAGAAAAACATTTGCTTTTTATTGAGATACAGAATGAGTATTCGATTCACATGACGTTTATCAGACTACAGCGGTTGTGATCAGCGCTCTGTAAATTTAACAGTTACTCCATGAAAAGAGTCGAATAACGTGCGATAAGATCAGCTGTAATTAGTGTAATGTGCACTGTGCAGCTCGAGTGGATTCAATATTAAATACAACAAAACAAACACTGACCCTTACAGGCAAACATGTTTCAGTTAGGAAATGTGTAGATTTATATATATTAAGAATATATTATTCTATAGGGCAGCACAGTGGCTTTGCCTCTCAGCGCTGGTTCCAGGTTTCGATTCCTGATCTGGATGGAGTTTGCATGTTTTAATGCGTATTAAATGTAGTTTTATACTTTTAAAATTACAGTTGCTTAAATAAATCAGTAGTTTGACTCATTCAGCATTATACTGAGACTGATGACATCTAGTTCCAACATGCAGCTGCATCTGTCCATGGTCCTGATCATCAAGACTAACCAAGACGGACTGTAATTAAAGACCTGCATAGTTAATCTGTACGGTAGGTGGCGCTAATATAATGGAGATTAAGGGTGACCCAGCGACTACATTTATCAAAAAACAATAGCATCCCAAAAATGAATTCCACTTTGTATGAGACTGAAACTGGTCCTTCTGTTTAAAAACCCGTCCCTGATGTTAATAAAGGACTCGCGTCAGTCTGGACGCGGCTCTGACGCCGCTCCGAGCGCCGTGTTGGCCTGAAGCAGCCGCTTAATGAAAGTCTGCTCTGTGTTCTTTTATTAAAGGCAGATTTCGTGGACGGGAGACGACAGGAAAATATGAAAACCCCCTCAGAGTGTGAAGGGATCAGTTTTACAATGAGACGCAGGCGGCCGCCGCGCCGGTGACCGACGCAATTAAAGCCGAGGCTGGCCTTCCGATTTTACCTGAAGTGCAGAAAGCAGGAAAAGTGGAATAAACCCGGGATAATAAGATTCGTCCCGTGTTTTTCCTCCTGTCAGCGGATGACGAGCGGCTCGGCAAAAGAAAACCAATTGTCTTCGCTGCAAAGCTTTTAATTGCTCCGCGGAATCTCCGGAGACTGAAAGTGAGGGGAACGATAAGAGAACAAAGGGGGCAAAATAATTAAAACAATTCGATAATAGTTCAAGTCAATGATTTTGCACAGACCATTATGCAGATTACAATCAGCGCCTCGCAGGGGCCCGACAGGGGCAACCTGGAGCCGGAGCCTCGAACTGATGGGTAATAGATGAAGCCTTGTACTGTAACCACGAAGCTGCAACCCACCGCCCCCCCCCCCACACCCCACACAGTACAGCTATCACAGCTTCCACCCCTCTAAAAACAACCCTCTACAATATGTTTAAGTCAGATAATATATAAACACATACATATACTTTTCAGTGTGGGTTCGAGAGTAAAACTAAAACCCATAATTGTTTTTATAAAGATGCCAGTTTTTCGAAAGAAGGGCCTTCCCCAAACTGTCCACACAAATTTGGAAGAGGTGAGACTGAAGGAGAACCAGGTCTTATAACCTTCGGTTACGGTGTGGGTGCGAGAGTAAATCCAGGTAAAAGACGTAACAGCTTTTCGAATAGAAGGGCCTTCCCCAAACTGTTTGTACAAATATCAGATCCTGGTGCTGGTGGTGAACAGAAATGTTTTTGTAAAGGAAAAAAAAAAAAGTAGGGGGCGGGGGGGGAGGTCTGACGACAACCGCATTTGCATAACTTAGCGGAATGGCCGCGCTGCGCTACGATGGAGAACTCGATAATGACGTAAAAGTGAGTTGGGACTACGGCGTCCATAAATTACGTAAATTTATCAGTACGATTTCCAAAGACACGATTTGGAACGACAGAGCCAAGTTTGAGCTTTGTAGGTACTCGCCAAGTCCTCAATCTATCCGAGGCGTTGCGTTCGATGGCGAACAAACAATCAAACGTAGGAAAGCAAGAACCTGAACATGGTAGGGAATCACGTTACCAAGTTTAAATCTTGTAGGAACTCGGGGAGCGGGAGAGTTAGTGATGAGTCAGTGACTCAGCACCGCCAACAACAACCGTCGTACACTGACGTATGGCGTTCTTGTGGGGTTTGTACCGCCACCTTTTGTTCTGATCTGGCATTGTTCTCCCATAGAACCTGAGTCCTACGAATACGTAACGCTGTAAAAAGTGAAAACCCAAAGTGTCCGTTGTCATGTGAACGAGGCCCCGATCGGTCAGATGCTCCAGGTAACTTCACAGAGTCAGAGAGCTTTCGGCCTCGTTTTATTCCGTCAACAAATAAATGAGATAATGAGATAATGAGAGCGTGAAAGCGAGTGCAGTAGAGGTCGAGCGTAATGAGGGACCTGGTGACCCCTGCTATTTGCAGACCGAAGGCGTGAACCCATTGGTTCCCCATCAGTGGCGGGGTTAATCCTCTTTAAAACTCTAATTGATGGGAGATAAAGTGACACGGCAGCGGAAAGCCTGTTTGGTCTGAACTCTGGCTGCTGAAACGTGAAATTGATATTGGGAAAGTTGGCGCGTTTAAACTCTAACTGAAGTGATCTGAAGGGCGGCGCTTTAATGACGCCTCCAGTTTTTGTTCCTGTCAACACGGGGTTTACTGAGGAGCGCGCGAGGAGGAGTGACTCCCGTGGTGTTAATGGGTCTAATCACCAGGAGACTGTTAAGGTCCTCGTGTTAAATCATCTGAACGTGTGATGGATCTCAGGGGACGTCGCACGATGTGAACCCAGTCAGACTCGGGAGAAACAAAAAGCGAAAGGTTTTACGGCTGAACGAACGGGACACGGGAACCAGCTTCGAACGAGGAAGGGGTTAAAAGAAAGCATATTAGATGTAAGAGAGGGTCAAGTTTTTGAAAGTGTCAGTGAGAAAAAAAAACATAAGTGAAAAAGTAAAAATTACTTCAAAAAAATTAGGAACATAATGAAAAAAAAAGGGGGGGGGGGTGAGATTTCAAAAAGCTAATTAATGGACCAAAAATAGTTAAAGAAAAATAAATCAGGGTTAGAAAGAGAAGTAAGGATTTAAAAAGAAGAAACAAAAACAAACGTTGACAAATTAAATTAAGAGATAAAAAACAATCCATCCATCATCTTCCGCTTATTCCTCTACGAGGGTCGTGGTGGGGTTCCCCATGCCCATCCAGGGGAGAACGTCTCGGGCGCCGGGTAGATACAACCAGGACAGGGCGCCAATCCATTGCTGGGCACACACTCACTCAATTTACCTTGAATCCATGTTTTTGGACTGTGGGAGGAAACCGGAGAACCCGGAGGAAACCCACGTGGACACGGGAGGACATGGAAACTCCACCCAGATCGGGCATCGAACCAGGAAACCCCAGCTCTGAGACGAATGTGTTGTAATGAATGTATAAAAAATTTTAAATGTAGAGAAACAAAAAACTGAATGACGAAAAAAGAAAAGAAAACATAAACAAACCGATCAAATAAATAAATAAAGATGAAGGGCGGCACGGTGGCTTACTGATTAGCACGTTCTCCTCTCAGCGATGGGGGTTCGAATCCTAATCTGGGTTTCCATGTCCTCCCCGTGTCCTCGTGGGTTTTCTCCAAGTTCTCCGGTTTCCTCCCACATTCCAAAAACATGAATTCAAGGTAAATTGGCGTTTTTCCCAATTGGGGTCCTGAGCATCTTACCCCAACGACCTGCATGTCCTCCCTCACCATTCATTACGAATATTTAACAATTTTTTGGTCCATTAGTAAGCCTTTCTGAATCTTTTTCCAACTATTTATTTGTTACACTAGTTAGCTTGATTGCGGTCAGCTTGACCGCAGTGATAATCGCAGTTATCACAATTATCAAAAAGAACCGAGTTCAAAGATCTGCACATTTACTTTCTCAATTCCCAACATGAAGATCTTCCATAAGTGTAGAGTCGGCTGTAATACAAACCAACCTTTCTGTATAAACCTGAAAACCTGCGTCTCATTTACATAAAATAAACACCGTGTCGGCGACACATCGACCGCCGGGACGGTAATTTATTCCACACGGCACATTATGACACGCTGTTATTCTGGGTGACCATTACCAAGTCGTGTTTGGACCAAATTTGGGTTCCTGCAGTCACTCTGATGGGCCTTTGCTCCTTAACTGAAGTCAACATGGCGGTAATTAGAGCGCCCCGCGGAGCCCGATGTGACACGCTGCTCCTGCTTCACCTTTGGCTTTGTGCGCAGCGTCCATTTGTTATCGAATGTTGTTTCAGCGAGTGTCTCGTTATGAATACACACGCTACACCCACGCCGTCCTTAAAGAACCTGATCCGGAACCCGGAGTGATGATCCAGCACCTGGAATTCTGTCTCTCCAACTTTTTGGTTCAGCATCAGAACCTACGATCAATAATGTTCTCCGGAAACCGTGCTTAATTTATATTTCAGACAGTTTGTGATTTTCTGTCTTTCTTGCCACATTTTTTTACTTCACATCTTCATTTTATTGGTCGTCTTCGTCATTTTCCTTTTTTTCTTGTTGTTTATTTTTTTCTTCCTTTTTATTTTGTTCTTTTATTTGTATTTATTATTTTTTTCTTCCATTATCTTCCGCTCATTCCTCTACTAGGTTTGCGGTGGGGTTCCCTTTGCCCATCCAGGTGAGAAAGACTATCTGGGTGGCAGATACACACAGGACAGGGCGCCAATCCATCTCTGGGCACTCACTCGCACACACACACACACACACACACACACACACACACACACACACACACACACACACACAAACACACACAAACACACATTGTACAGGGCAATTTAGAGAATTTAATTTACCTGGAATCCATTTTTTTGGACTGTGGGAGAAAATCTGAGAACCCCAAGAACACCCACACGGACACGGGGAGGACATGGAAACTCCATGAACGTGCTAACCACTGAGGCACCATGCCGCCCATGCTTAAATTCTTTAAGGTAGAACTTTCACTTCCTGTCTCCAAAAAATGACTAAAAACCCACCTTGTTACACTAACATTAACCTTATTACAAAAAAACCTGTAGTATGATGATGTTTACAAAACATGGAAGTGCTTCTAAGTTGCTCTGGATCAGAGCATCTACATTTAGTTATTTAGCAGACACTTTTATCCAAAGCGACTTAGGGATCCGAACACAGGGTTGATACAGCACCCATGGAGCAATGAGGGTTAAGGGTCTTGCTCAAGGTCCCACATTGGTAACTTCAGTAGACCTTGGATTTGGACCCACAACTTTCTGATTGGGCGGCACGGTGGCTTAGTGGTTAGCACGTTTTCCTCTCAGCGCTCGGAATTTCTGGTTCGAATCCTAATAAGGAAGGAGTTTTCATGTTCTCCCTATTTCTGTGTGGGTTTTCTCCGCGTTCTCCGTATTCCTCCCACATTCCCCAAAACATGGCTTCAAGGTAAATGTTCTAAACTGCCCTGCATAGTGTGTGTGTGTGTATGTGTGTGTGTGTGTGTGCCCAGCAATAGACTGGCACCCAGTCCTGGGTATATCTGCCCAGCACCAGAGACATTCTCTCGTGAATGGGAACCCCCCCCCCCAGTAGAGGAATAAGCGGAAGATAATGAATGAATGAATGATCTGATTGACCGGCCAATGGCCAGACCACTGGGCACCCTCTCCCTTTAGCATCTGCTAAATGCTACAAACATAAATGTAAATAAAGAGATTGGTTAAAAACCAGGATTATTTAAATGTAAACTGTATTGGAAACAAAAAAAGGAATTGAGAACTTAATCTTGCGGTTCTTCTCAAAAAAAAAGAAAAAAAAAAGAAAGACATTCTGTCCCCTCGGGGCTAAAAATGTTTCTGTAGCGTACGTTTCTGCAGAAGATCAATCATATTGAAATACAAGTGGCTCCACACACCTGCACACACACACTCTCTCGCCGTCTCTCTCTCTCTGCAACAGACTGAAAGGTAGACTTAAGAACAGGCAACTTTAAAGCCAAGCAAGCCGTCATGTGAGTCGTGCAGAGGGAGGAGTGAGGGAGGAGCCCCTGAAGGATGTGAGCATCTCCATCCTCCACAGGTTCGAGGTGAAGAATAAAGACAAGACTGTACCAACTCCTGTCTCCAAAGCGAGATGGAGGATCATGTGCTTAATGCAGACGGTACAGAATGCCAGTTCGGACCCGCTGTGACTTACAAGGCGTCTACAAAACAATGACCCGACTTCCGCTGCCCATCAGCAATTAATGTCAGAACTGAGGGTTCCTCTGGTTAATATCCCCAACATATAGTCACCGGCCGTTACCCGTCCTACGCACCGGTTGGCGAGCATTTTTACGGCACGTTTCCGTCTTCATTAGAGTTACAAATTTGCCTCTTTTTGAAAGAAAAACACAATGTCATGCCATTCACACACAATATTGTCCATTTCACAATTAATGTAAGTTTATCAGATGGTTTTTGTATTAAAGCCTGTGTTTGTATAGAGGCTTATTTCGCATGTAGTCCTATTATCAGCCAATGGCCACCAATCAGATTTAAGGATGTCATTGGAAATGACTGGTTGTTGGGACACTCGTGCTCAATTGTGATGCACAGCTGAAAAACGTTACACTAATAAGTGAACATAAAAGTGAGCACAACGTTCTAGGTGAGTTCAGTATCTGAAGCATCAGCAGTTGTTGGTTCGCTTACAGACACAAAAAATGGCCAGAAAAAAAACAACTTTCTTTAGAGAGCCGTCAGTCCGTTTACATTTAGTCATTTTATTCAAAGCGACTTAAAAAATGAGAACAACACAAGTCAGCATTTTTAGGAAAAAACAGTTACACTGCAGCACCATCAAACCTGCGCGTTACTCCATCTGGCGCAAACTTTTATAGCAGGTGTGTGTGGAAGAGATGGGCTTTGAGAACTTTCTTGAAAATGTTGAGTGAGTCAGCTTTACGGATGTTGTTGGGAAGGTCTCTCCACCATTTAGCAGTGCTGAATTAAATGGAGTGAGAATTCGAACCACCAGACGACATTCATCACTAGAGGGCAGTGAACGAGTCGGAGTGTATTTAGTAAAGATGGACTGAAGGTAAGAGG
>JAOUQT010080565.1:0-10050 GCA_025769995.1 Xyliphius kryptos
GATTCAAGGTAAATTAAATGTTCTAAATTGCCCTGTATGGCTTTGGCTGTGTGAGTGAGTGTGTACCCAGCGATGGATTGGCACCCTGTCCTAGGTGTATCTTCCCAGCGCCCAAAACGTTCTCCTTTGGATGGGCATGGGCAACCCCTCCTGAACCTCATAAAGGAATAAACAAAAGATAATGGATGAATGAAACTTGAAAATGGCAGGTTTACATCTTACATTTAAATTAAGTAATAAAATCTCAGAGAGAAGCTGAATACTTTATATTATATTTACTAGTTAATCAGATATTTTGTGTTGTACTGTAAATTAATTCAAATTAAACATGTTATTTATTTAATGGAGCTGGTCCTATGTATTATTAATATACAAAAACACCAGAACACAATCCTGGATTACCTGAATAACAAGCTGTTACACTCCATTATTAAAATTTCTCATACGCTGATAATCATGTTTAGTACAAAATGCAGATGAACAAGTTTTTCTTGATTTAAATCTTGGATAAAGTTACACATGGACAACTTGACCCCGATTTCTGTTCAGTTTTCAGTAGTTTCCTTCACTATGCTAATAATGATATCATCACGCCAGCAGTGGACTTGTGTAATCTATAATTGTGAAAGTTTACACAACAGTAATTAGATCATAATTGCATCAGAATTAATTTTAGAATAAAATGCCTAAATGAGTGAGATATTAACATAAGAATGTAAAACACTGATCCAGATTCAGCTTTGCTTGAACTGAATGGCATGGGATGATATACAAAATAAAAGGATGGTGTTCAGTATGAGGGCTGAGGATGAGTTCAGGTTATCAATGTCATTCAATTTTCTTTGTACTTTTTAAAGCAGCACAAAGGTTTTTTCTTTGTAAGTAAAAATAAAGTGCAAATATGTTTATTGTGTAACCACCTGATACCCTTCAGTCACCTCTGCTGAACCTGTGGGTCTGTCGTTCCTGTCTGTGTTACCGTGAGCAGAGTGCGTGACAAAAGAAACCTCCGTCTTTACATAGCCGAGATCCCAGTTGATCCAGTTTATGTTATTTTTTTTGTTTAACTTGACAATAAAGATAAAATGAATAGTTAAATAGTTTTACTTTCGGTTTGAGGGGTTGTAGTTTTACATTAAATAAGCAAACTGACTAAAGACCTGTTTAACACTGAGTAACTCTACATAACATTATATAATCAGAGCTTTATTAAAAAAACACATTTATAGCAAATATATTTAAACAATTCCACCTGCATTCTGCTGAAATTTTTAACCTGAATTTGTTTCTCTGGAAACAACAGTAAAAATACATATAATAGTCACAACAATAACAGTGGAAAGTCAAAATTTTGTGTGCATGTATGTATTTTTATACTAATAAGTGTAATGCATATACAAAAAGCCGGTGTTGGTATGAAAGTAAACTTGGTTACGGCTCAATGCGAACTTTTTTTTTTTTACTGGAAGCCAAGCACCATTTGAATGCGTCCAGTTTTTGGTCATTTTTAAACTAGAGGCGTAAATGTAATATACATACAGCTACTGATTATGAATAAAACTTCAACTTAT
Source organism: Xyliphius kryptos (assembly GCA_025769995.1). NCBI lineage: Eukaryota > Metazoa > Chordata > Actinopteri > Siluriformes > Aspredinidae > Xyliphius > Xyliphius kryptos. The sequence continues at coordinate 1,572 of JAOUQT010080565.1, forward strand.
TTTTTCCTTGAGCAGATTCATTTTACATTTACACAATGTTTCTGCAGCAGTGTATTGGCAGCAAGCTAAATACTATGGGATTACATTTACACGCCAACAGCAATAAATATTTTTTATTATACTGTCACAAAGCACACAAGGGGGTGTGGGAAGAAAGGATAACCTTAATAGGCAGTAATTTAATGGGTTTTCCTGCAAAAAAATAAATAAATAAAGAAAACAGAGATTGGCCATCATGGCGCAACAAAAATCAAGATATGGCCAAAACGCTGACAAAATACAAAAACAAAACCCAACGGTAGGTAGAGTAGTGGGAGGCCAAAGAGGAATGCATTGTGGTAGAGACCAAGGATTATCAGAACACCCAGGAACCAAAAGGACTGAACCTGAATGAACAAAGAAAACTAAAATGCACAGGAGCACCTAAAACCTGCATAACAATCCTGCTAGACAGAAAATCCAACACAAAGGGCCTATAGGTAGGAAAATGTCCATGTCCTTCCCGTGTCCGCATGGGTTTTCTCCGGGTTCTCCGGTTTTCTTTAACACTGCAAAAACATGGATTCCAGGTAAACTGAAAACTGTAAATTGCCCCTTATAGTGTGTGTTTGGTTGTCTGGGTGAGTGTGTGCCCAGTGATGGATTGTCGCCCTGTCCTGGGTGTATCTGCCCAGCATCGGCCCAAGATGTTCTTTCCTTGATGGCTGACGACTCCCTATGGTTAGCCAAATAGGAAAGGCTGTTCTCCTCAGAATTTAGATTTGAGAGTCTTCACAATGTTGAACTCTGACCGGACCCATGTCCACCCCAGTTTGGAACTAATATAGAAATACGTTTCCTTTGAATTATTATTGCAAAAAATTTACTTTGTTTAAAGATTCAGAGATGCATTCTGGGTAAGTTGGTTTGTACATTGAACAGAAACATAAGACACAAGTGTTCTTAAAACTTTTCAATGTTAAACAATATTTAAAAATCAAAGAAAAAAAAGTTGACTCTATAAAGATTTTTTTTTTTCATAAAAAAAAACTTTTGCAAACATGATGCTTTACTTGTGGAGTTTGTGGAGATGTGTCTCTTTGAAAGCTTTGTGTCTGATATTAAAAACGCAGACGGTGTGACTTCCAAACAGTTGTGCAAAGTATGTTCCCATAATTGTCTCGTACAAAAGAACGAAGAACAAAGATGGTTTTAACCTTTTGTAACCTGCTACACGTTCATTCTTTTACTTTTGGTTTGTAAGACAGAAAAGTCTGCCGTTTGACCCAGTGTCATGGCCTTGATTCAGTGTTAACTGGATGAATACTTTTAAATAAAACAGGCATTGTGTTGCCTCACAAAACCAAAACGCAGACATGAGAACGTACATGATTGTTACAATCTTTTATCCTCATGTTTGAGATCAACATTTGTACATCTTTAGCTCTTTTAGTTCAGCTCAGGTTTGTGCACTATTACTCTACCACATGTGATTGTTCTTTATGTAAATGTTATAAATACAAATCGCAGCATTAGAAGAGGTACGGTAAAAAATGAAATGTAAAATTAAAATAACTTTATTTCACTTGGTTTATTAGATGGTCAGTTTATTCAGCAGATTTGAAGGATTCTACATATTTAAGTGGGTCTCTGCTTTGAAAATGTGTGTGTGATGGTGTAAAGGATTATGGTTGCCTGGTCACAGAAGAAACTTTTCATTAAAAAGTTTATTTGATTTTATTAAACCTTGAGAAATTAAAAGAATACACAAGCTGATAATCATGAAAGATTAAATCCTATGGTGTAGGTTCTCCTTTTTGCGACCAATACAGCATCAGTTGGTCTTGGGAATGACATCTACAAGTCCTGCACAGTGGTCAGAGGGATCGTAAGCCGTTCTTCTTGCAGGATAGTGACCAGGTCACTACGTGATGCTGGTGGAAGAGAACATTTCCTGACTCGCTCCTCCAAAACCCCCCAAAGTGACTGAATAATATTTAAGTTTAAGTTTAAGAATAATGTTTCATTATTCACCCCTGTAGCTGTTAAAATCAGAAGTGGTTTATTGGCCAATGATTTTGCTGATCATTACCATTTTTTAAATACATTTAAATAAAAAAATACACAGAAAATTGAAGTTATTTCCTGCAAATACTATTTTTAATTTTACTGACATATTCATTAAAGATCAATAATAACCAGATGAATTATTGTTCATATGTTTAAACTTCATTTTATTTCATTAAAACATTGTGACACATGTAATCAAAAGTATTTAAACGATGTGCACAAAAAGAACTTAAAGTTTCCTACACCAGATTCCATATATAAATACTATTTTATCCCTCTATGTATTTCCCAATAAACCATACCATATTAGTAAATAAAAGTACATAAAGAAAGAAACATTTGAATTAACAAAAAAAGTAGTTTAATTCTTCGTTTTTTAATTATAGACATAAATGAATAAACAGACAGACATCATCTTCATCTGGTGGTTGCTCTCAGGGGCTGGTTTTACGAATGTTTCTCACATGAATAGTGAAGTTGGCAGCTGACAGACCGAATCTTCTGAATTCTTGTTCAAGCTGCAAAAATCACAGAATGACATTTATTTATGTTTTTTATGAATTTATTATTCATCAAGGTTTGTGGTAAAGAAACTTACTTTCATCAACATAATGTCTTGATTGCGGGAGTTCAAAAGATCTTTATCAGACCTGATCTTCATTCTCACTCCCATCACACCATCTAAAAAAAATAAACATTTATTTACAGGTTCTTAAAAGTCTTTAAATCTTAATAATTTTCAGCATTACAAAATGAATGTTGCTTGATGTTTCTGTTATTTAAACCAATTTCCTTTGGTTGTTCTCACCTGGAGTCGTTTCTGCAAAACAAAAAGGAAATTAAAAGCAACATTAGATTTTATTTAGAACAAAACGTTCACTTTTCTGAAGTGTGTTTGTGTGAAATGTGTGTAGTAACTCACCGCTGTAGCAGATGAATGAGAATCTCTCATAGCAGTTTTCATCTGTCCACTGACCAAAGTCATCCATGGCTGTACATGTTTGATATCGCAAATAATCATTCAAATAATAACCATTATCTGGTTCAGCTGATTGAGAAAGCGCTGGTCTCCAGTAGGTAAAGTTATTAAAGCTGTGATCTGACCAGAGTCGCTCTCTATATAAACCAATCCACACATCGTGTCCACCTGAAAGGCTCAGGATCTGCTGCAGCTCAGTTTGGTTCCTCACACTGGCCAGGTCAGTATATTGATCTCTGCAGTAGCTCTGTGCATCATACCAGGTCTTACCATCATAATTCCGCACATATGTGTTGTCTTTACCTGAAATTTTTTAATGTTTAAATAAAATATAAATTTTAAACTTTATAAAGTGCTTAATCAACAAAAACTTTTAACAAATAAATACTCAATCACTTAAAAAATACACATCATCCGACAGGCCAAAAGATTTGAACTGGAAAAGTTTCAGTTTCTAAAAAAGTGTCATTCATATTTTTTGTGTGTCAGGTCCGCAACTATTCTGCCTGTTCTTTGTTTTTTTTGTATTTTCATTGATTCGTGCTATCCGTTTGGGTTCAGTTAATTAGTGTCACCTGGGTTTGCATCATGTGTGTCCCTTACTTGGGTCATTTATACAGCGGCTCATTGGTGCTTCAGATGGGGTAAATCGCATTACTTTAGCGGTCTTTCCATTGGGTTTTTAGCCTTAGTTTTGTCCCATGGATTAGTGTCGAGGTGTGCCTTTGTATCCCCTGTCTTCTCCTAATTAGTCAGCATTCTGTCGGTTAGTTTAACCAGCAGTTTGTTAGGCAGGTAGGTAGTTTCTTCCTCTGCAAGGTGAGTTTAGGGTAATTGTATTTTTGGTTGCCAGATTGGTTCGGTTTAGAGCTATTGTATCCTCGGTTGCCGGCTTGACTCAGTTATACTCGGTTCTAAGAGGTTAATGCTCTAGTGTTTTCGGTTGCCAGTTTGGTACAGTTTACCGCTTTTAGTGCCTGTGTATTTCCGGTTGCCGGTTAGTTATGTATATTACTTTGTGTTATGTCAGTGTGCTAAAGTAATTAACCCTTTAGTTCTTTTTACAAGTGCGTTCCTGTTTTGGTTTGTTTACCACCTCTTGACTACTGTTAGTAGTGCTGACCGCCCCTGGTATAGTAGGCACTTGCGCAATCTGGGGGAAGTTATAACAATGTGTTTAATAGGAAGTTTTAATACTTTGTACTTACCATTAAAGCAAACAAATGTTAACCATGCATTACAATCTGCATCATACCAGTTCCCTGCTGAATCCATTTTAACACAGAGCTCTCGTCCATAGTAGTTATCTGGTTGATGCTCCCAGGCTCTAAAGTCTTTTTCTCCTGGTTTGTAGTATGTATCATTATTCAGAGACCATCTCCAGCTGTTCAGATCATCATACAGACCGATCCAGGCCAAACCAGAGTAAGTGCCATTGACTAGATTAAACAAGTTGTTCATTTCCTCCATGTTGGTGATGGTTGCCAGGTCAGTGTAGTTCTGTCTGCAGTAGCTCTGAGCTTCACTCCAGGTCTTACTCTCATTAATAAAGTAGTACTGGTGGGATGGTGCTGTTGACGCAACTTCACCAACTGCTTCCATCACTGTTTAAAATTTAAGGTAAGTTTAGATGTGTGTCAGGTTAAAATGATCACAATTTATACAATATCACAAACACAAATAATATAAAATAAAATTACATTTATACTTTTCTACTATGACAGAACTTACCACTGTAGCAGATGAACGGAATCAACTGATCACAGTATTGATCACTCCACTGTCCAAAATCAGGAAATGATGCAGCAACACAATATTCTCTCTGTCCATAATTATCTGGTTGTCCTGGTAGCCAGTTGTTAAATAAAAAGTTGCTCTTATCTGACCAAGACCTGGTTCTGTACAGACCGATCCATACAGGGTAATAATAATAATCATGATAATAATAATAATAATAAGAAGAATAAGAATAATAGTAATATCCATTGGTTGGTAATAATGATCGTAGCTTCTGGTTTTCAGTCTCATTTCTGATGATGGCCAGGTCTGTGTAATGTTCTCTGCAGTAGCTTTGAGCTTGAGTCCAGTTTAAGATCTCATGAACCAGAACAAACTGATCACTCACATTCTCTCTCCCTAAAATCAACAAAGTTTATTGTTCTCATCAGTAATGTACAAATAATCTGAGATTAATCAACATGAATCATTTAAAAAACTAAAATATTTACCATCAAAGCAAATGAACTTATAGTTTGTAGAGCAGGAGCCTTCGTGCCAAATTTCATAACGTGTATAATATGTGCACATATCGTTTCCATAAGAGTTCCTTGGTTTGTTAATGTACCAGTTTTTAAAACTTTGGTTTCCATCATTATTTAAAGCAGCACCATCTAAAGACCATTTCCAGCTGGTCAGATCATCATACAGTCCAATCCAGGCTAAACCTCTGTAGCTGCCGTTTGCTGTGAGAAAGAGTCTTTTCATTTCCTCCATGTTATTGATGGTTGCCAGGTCAGTGTAAGTCTCCCTGCAGTATCTTTGTGCTTCAGTCCAGGTCTTATTCTCATTAACAAAGTAATACTGATGGGAGAAGAAACATGATGAACCCGTGCAGGCTCCTAAAAAATATAACAAATGTTAATAATATTATTATTTGTAATTATTATTGTTATGTTTGAATAATATATTTTGAATAAACATGCAGATTGAAATTTTGTTTTAGGTTAATGCAGTGAGCTCATAATGTAAAAGAATAAATTCATATTTCCAGTTATTATCAAATATTAGTTGAGTAAATAGCTAATAATTTAAAGTAAGATGTGTTATAAAACATTGCTCTGTTTTACAATAACCAGTATAACAAAAAATACAAGCGTTTTAAGTCCTTAATGTTTTAATAATTTTCCTTAAGCTACAAGAAAACACACAACCAAAAAGTATGAGGATAAAAAGAACTGATGACATTATTTACTGTCAGAAGAATATTACAGACTCACTGTTGTAACAGATGAAGGGGAGGCTGAGTGTACAGTTCTCATCAGTCCATCTGCCTGAATGACTGAATGACACAGCAGTGCAGTGTTCATTTCCTCTCTCCCAAGCTGTATTGTAACCATTATTTGGTTCTTCATATTTAGAACTTGTGGGTGGTTCCCAGTTTTCATAAGTGGAACTGTGTTGATCCGACCATGTTCTGGTTCTATAGAGACCAATCCAAACTTCACTGTATCTTTTTATGTTGTAAATCAATTGATTATCAGTCTGATTCTTTACACTCGCTAAATCTGTGTAGTGCCTCCTGCAGTAATACTGAGCTTGACTCCATGTCATGTGCCGTTCAATGAAGATGTACTCTTCTGGCTCAATTTTTCCTAAAAACAAGAGAGTGGAAAAAATGTAAGATAAAAATAACACAAATCAAATAAATAAATGTATTTTATAATTACTGGATTTTTCTCACCATCATAGCAAATAAATGGCTTTGTGCTGTTACAGTCTTTATCGTACCAGTTCCCATCATAACTCATAGTAACACATAACTCTTTTCCATACTGATTATCTGGTTCTTGTCTCCACCCTCTGAACTCCTTTTCTCCCTCATAATAAAAAGTATCATTATCCAAAGACCATCTCCAGTTGTTCAGGTCATCATACTGACCGATCCAGGCCAAACCAGAGTAGCTGCTGCCATTTATTATGGTAACAATCCTCATCATTTCCTTCATGTTATTGATGGTTATCAGATCTGTGTAATGCTGCCTGCAGTAGCTCTGTGCTTCAGTCCAGGTCTTGTTTATGTTGATAAAGTTATAATATGGAGACAATGTTCCTGAAAAAGTAAAAAGAAAAAAAAAAACAATGTTGTTTTTTATTGTTAAATGTGGATTCAAGGCAAGTCTTAATACTTTTAATAATGTAATTTCATAAGTTACACAATCAACATACGATTTTGATGTTTTTGAAAATTCTGTTTTCAATAAACCATTTTTTTATGGTTTTATGTCTGTGTAAAAAAAAACAATATGTAGTATATGTGGTATGCGCCATGTTTTGTGTGTTCTGGGTTTCTGTTTGCACTCTGTTTCATTTGGGGAAATTAATTCTTGTTCTAATTTAATGTTACGCTGGTGTGGAGGCAGAGACGTGGAAGAAAGAAATCGCCCTCAGGTTCCTTTATTCACAACATAAGAATCGCGAGTAAACCAAAATAAATACTTGAACAGGACATAGAACTCGCGTAAGGTCCTTTAAGTAAACCAAAAGTCGCGGCGGCAAAACTTCAGCGTGGAACTTTAACGGCAAACAGATGAAAACTCTGCGACAGCGTTAGCGTTAGGTCGCAGTGCGAATGACGTCATCCGCCAGCGTGTCGCCACCTGGATGGAACGCAGAGCCGGCGTGGGCTGCGCAAGCCGAGAGCGAGAGTGTAGCACCAAGCACCTGGGTATAAACACAATAGGGAACGAGTCCCGAAGTTAGCGACAATCAGCCTTGCAAACAAAGATCCTTCGCAATGCGAAGATGCAACACCGGGAGTTAAATAGAAAAGGACATGAGTGGAGAGATAGATTGCACCTGATGCTAATAGGTGGGAGAATTAGAGCGAATTACTCTCGGAAATGAGGAAACAGGAGCGCTGGAAACCAGAGTGTGAGTGTTATTTCTGACATTTAATCTATGATTCGTGTGTATTGATGTCATCTGTGTTTTCAACTCCTATTTATGTTACTTGCCTTACTTTCACAGACTGCTGGATCATCATGTTAAGTTATGTATTGTGACTGGTGTGTGTGTGTGTGTGTGTGTGTGTGTTGATTTCTACATGGTGTTTCATGTCCTCACCATTGTAGCAGATAAAAGGTAAAGCTCTCAGGCAGTTCTCATTGCTCCACTGTCCAGAATCACTAAATGACGCAGCAGTACAATGTTCATCGTTTCCATAATTATCTGGTTGTCCTGGTAGCCAGTTGCTAAATGAAGAGTTGCTCTTATTGGACCAAGACCTGGTTCTGTACAGACCAATCCATACAGAGTGATAAGAATACCCTTTATTACGTAATAAGACTTCCATTTCCTGATTCTCTTGTTTGTTTCTGATGCTGGCCAGATCTGTGTGATGCTGCCTGCAGTAGCTCTGAGCTTCAGTCCAGTTCATTGGCTGATCAATTACCACAAATCTGTCAGTGACATCTAATCTCCCTAAAAAACATACATTATTAAATAAAATGTTACATAACTTCAAAATGTAAGGTTAAAATATAAAACATTTTCACTCACCATCAAAACAAATAAACATCAGCTTATCAGAACAAGACAACTCCCCCCATGTTGCATCATAACCAGAAGAGTAAACACACAGACTGTTTCCCTGCGGGTTCCAGGGTTTCACTATGTACCAGTTTCTGTAGTTCCTCTCTCCATCTTTGTAAAATGCATCATCATCCAGAGACC
>JAOUQT010080574.1:0-10049 GCA_025769995.1 Xyliphius kryptos
GAGTCTAAACAGTTGCTGCTGATGCCAATTATCAAGCAGGCTTCCAAATGATATTCTGTGCTACAATCAATAAATTTGACCTGCCTCCCGGCATAAGCAGTTTGAATTTAAATCGGGGGGTTCTGAACTGGTCTCGGCCGGAACCCACATTTCTTCATGGTCATTAAATCGTGACTCACATTTTTAGAATGCCAACCAAACTCATTTATTTTTTTGTGAAATAACCTTCAAAAACACATTTAAACATACATATGCATGCAAAGGGATTTCAAGAGCAATTCATTTAAGAAAATGATCAACGAAAATCCACATTTCAAATTTGGGTTGTATTTGAATCTTGCCATTTTGTCTCCGAACAGCATTCCAAATTAAAAAAGATGGATAACTGGTAAACAAATGGTGGTTACGATGGCAACAGGAATGCTTCGTGTTGGTGCGTGTCGCGCTGTCAAAATTTGTTAAGCAATAATTAGTTTTCATTTTTTTTAAATGTACAGTGGAACCTCTGTTTTCCGTTTACATTTAATTCATAAATCCAGTTAATTTGTTCAAAATCTTCAAAATACATAAAACTAATTTCATAACGAATAAATGTAATGTAAAACAGAACAAAGACATTTTTCTATGTGGATGGCAGCTTACTGTAAATGCGGCGGATTTCATCTTAATGCAGATTCATGTATTTTTCATTATTTCTTTTTTCAACACAATCGTGCTTCTGCTCTTTTTCTTTGCTGGGTTCTTTAAACATGTTGAGTGTTCCAGCTGTGTTGCTCACGCCAGTGGTGGGTAAGTGTTACGGAAGTCCTTAAGGCCTGCTGGGGGTTAGCGACTTACAGCTCACAGCCCGCTCTTCCTTTCAGTGGGATCTAGCTTGACTGATGGCAATGGAGTTAAGGTTAGAACGTTAAAGGCAGCATGGGTAATGTTCCAAAAGCTCTGAGTATATATGCATTCAGAATTTGTAACAATAATTGTCTTCAGACGCATCCACGGGTCGAACAATCCGTAGGTGCATCTGAGCCTAATTATCATGTAAAAACATGATATTTTTGATAATGTTACAACTTAAACATGAAGTTTAAAACTTGGGCAAAATTAGGTCTATAAACTACATTTAGTCATTTAGCAGATGGTTTTATCCAAAGTGACTTACAAATGAGAGAACACCACAAGTTAGTAGTTAAGTAAAAAACAGCTACACTGTGGGATCATCAAACCTGGGCATTATCCGATCTGGCTTCTGTTTATTTATTTTTTTCATCTTAAGTGCCTGTGGAAGAGATGTTTCTCAAAAATGCTGAGTAGCTCAGCCTTAAAGACAGTGTTAGAAAGATGGTTTCACTATTTAGTTGAGGCGACATTCATCAACAAGAGTAAAATAAAGGAGTTGGAATGTATTTTATACAGATGGATTGAAGGTGATAGGGGGCAGATCCAGAGATTGTCCTGTAGGTCAGAGTCAGTACCTTGTATGAATGCAGCAGCTTCAAGCAGCAAATGGGGGGAGAGAGTAAGGGAGGGACACAAGTTGGACTGCAAAGTCTTGAACCAGCTGTAGAGGCCTGATTGTGGAAGCTGGGAGACCGACAAACAAAGCATTGCAATAGTTGAGCCGGAATGGGGCTTTGAGCAGCAGCTGAGTCGCCTGTTCAATTAAAAAAGGTCTGATCTTCCTGATGTTGTACAGAATGAATCTGGACCGAGATTTTGGCAGTTGCAGAACCAGTTGGTCGGAGAGATTGTAAAGGTTACAGAGCGAGTCGGTTGGAGAGATTTTGGCGGTTACAGAGCGAGTCGGTTGGAGAGATTTTGGCGGTTAGGGAGCGAGTCGGTTGGAGAGATTTTGGTGGTTACAGAGTGAGTTGGTTGGAGAGATTTTGGAGCCATCTGTTTGGAAGGTCAGGCCATAATAAATGGTTTTAGCTGGAATCATTAAAAGCTCTGTTTTTTTCAAAATTGAACACCAGTGCTTTACACATTACTGTCTCCAGCTTTGCTCTGTTCTTTTTTGTCTTTTGTTCAAAGCGACTAATCTTCTGATCGTAATAACAACTTTTCAGTAAAAGCACTGATGTTAAGAAAGTGCACTATAAATAAAAATGAGGATTTTAGGGAATTGTTTATATTTACATAACTGTGACATTTATGTGTTTTATATAACAGGTGTTTGGGCATCAAGACTAATCCCTAAAGGAAAGAGGTTTGGTCCATTTGTGGGAGAGAGGAAAAAGAGGTCTCAGGTGTCCAGCAATGTTTATATGTGGGAGGTAGGTCTGTAATGTGTTCAGGCTCACAGTCTCTTACATAAGTAGTTAGTATACAAAATGAATACAGTGGAACCTCTGTTTATGTTGACATTTCGATATCAACGGACTCGGTGTTGATTGATTGTCCCTGGTAGAATTATGTCTTTGTTATTGCCCATTGCTTCGGATTTAATTGGCGTGATCATCTAACATGCACAAATCTCATTGTCCCTGTTAAGTGTGTCACTTGCTAAGTAAAATTGAAGTTAACACTTTACTTTTAACTCCGTTATGGGACTAAAAAAGATTAAAAAACTGATGGCAAGAAATGCCATTCATATTAAATTTTTAATTTACAATCAAATATTATATTCACAATATATATGTTTTATATTCATACTTAAAAAATACTAATTTAAGTATTACTAAATACTAAAATAATATAAAATACTGTGATTCATTTGTTTGTTCTGTTTTCAGTATTAAACACTACTATTATAAAAAAAAAAGTGTTTTTTGATGCTAAATACACCTTAAAGTGCAACCTGGACACATCTTCAGTAATATAACTGGGGTCACAGGGCGTTTCGGTTTTTAAATCAAAAACCCTCTCACCCAGGTGATCCAGCCAGGGGTAATCAGGCCCTGACTTGTTTACAGGCAGCGCATAACACATACCCTTTTTAACTGGAGCCGACGTGAAGCTTTTTCAGCAGATGTTCTTAATGGCCCTCTGTCTATGCAATCCACAGATACCGAAGAGTCTCAGGGCCCAATGTAAAGCCTGGTCAGCCCTTACAGCCCATTTCTGTAGGTTCACAATGGGCTTTCCACCCATTCCTACAACATTAATAATAATCATAATAATACATTTTATTTCAAGGCGCCTTTTTAACACCTAAGGACACCGTACAGCAATTCAGAGATATACAAATCAGAAAATAAAAATAAAAACACAATAACATGATAGAGCAAAAATAGAATTATTTATAATAAAAAAGATATTTTAAATAGGTGAGTTTTGAGTCCACATTTAAACAGAGAGCGTGATTCAGTATTTCTGAGAGTAGAGGGTAGTGAGTTCCAGAGTCGGGGAGCAGAGCGACTGAAAGCTCGGTTTCCCATAGTGGCAAGACGAAAGGTAGGTACAGTTAAATGGATGGAAGAAGATGAACGAAGAGTACGGGAGGGAGTGGCTATTTGAACTAAGTCGGACAGATATGGAGGAACAAGGTTATGAATAATCTTGAAAGTTACCAGAAGAATTTTGTATTCTAATCTGAACTTAACTGGTAACCAGTGGAGTTGCTGCAAAACCGGAGTGATGTGATGAGTGGAGGAGGTTCTGGTAACAATCCTGGCAGCTGCATTCTGGACTAGTTGAATTTTATGAAGGATTTTGTTGGGGAGACCAACAAGAAGAGAGTTACAATAGTCTAGGCGAGAGGTGACTAGACTGTGAACAAGAATCGCTGTGGTATGTGGAGTAAGAGAGGGACGGAGGCGATTAATGTTTCGCAAGTGAAAGTAAGCTGACCGTGTAATGTTGTTAATGTGTGACTGAAAAGAAAGCGTGCTGTCAAGGATGACACCCAGACTCTTAACCTGAGGAGCAGAGGAAACTGGACAGTTGTCGATCGTTAGAGAGAGGTTGTTAACTTTGGTTAAAGCTGATTTCGTTCCCATGAGGAGAACTTCTGTTTTATCACTATTTAATTTAAGAAAGTTTAATGTAAACCATGACTTTATCTCTGCTAAGCAGTCAGTAAGCAATGAGATCTGAAGGTTGGAAGATGGTTTGCTGGAGAGATAAAGCTGGGTGTCATCTGCATAACAATGAAAATTGATATTATATTTACGAAAGATTTTACCGAGAGGAAGAAGATAAATAATGAAAAGCAGGGGGCCCAGGACAGAGCCCTGAGGCACACCAGAGGTAACAGAGACAGATCGAGATTTAAATGACTTAACCTGAATTGTCTGTGTTCGATCAGAGAGATAAGATTTGAACCATCTTAGTGGAGTATCCGTCAAACCAATCGCGGATAATCTATTCAAAAGGGTGGTGTGGCATACAGTGTCAAAGGCCGCACTCAGATCAAGGAGAACAAGAATTGTGACTAGTCCAGAATCAGCTGCCATGAGAAGATCATTAGTAATTTTAAGAAGTGCTGTTTCTGTACTGTGAAGAGGACGGAAACCAGACTGGAACTGTTCATAAAGGTTATTATAAGTTAAATGAGAGTGGAGTTGAGTGGCTACAGTTTTTTCAAGAATTTTGGAGATAAAAGGGAGATTTGAGATTGGACGCAGGTTATTAAAATTGTTTGGATCAGCACCAGGTTTTTTGAGTATTGGAGTTATTATAGCAGTGTTGAGAGAAAGAGGAACAGTTCCAGTTGTTAGTGACGAATGAATAATATCAGCGATAAGGGGAATCAAAGAGGATGTACAAGCTTTAACCAGAAATGTAGGGATAGGATCTAATTGGCAGGTGGATAACTTGGATTTTTGTATGAGATCAGAAATCTCTGTGAAAGTAGGAAGCTGAAAAGAAGAAAAGCGATGAATAGGTGGAGCAATTACAGAGCAGGTAGAAGAGGTGGTATTTAAGTTAAAATGCTGATGAATGAGCTGTATTTTTTTAGTGAAGAATGACATGAGAGTCACAGAAAGCAGATGAATGTACCGTGGAAGAAACAGTATCAGAAGCACGATTAATATCCTTCATTACAGAATACAGTGATTTAGAATTACCAGAGTTAGAATTAATGATATTAGAGTAGTACAGTTGTTTCACTTGATTTATAGAGTCCTTGTACTGTAAAATGTGATCTGAGTACAGTTCTTTATAAATATTTAATCCGGATTTCTTGTATAAACGTTCAAGTTGCCGCCCTTTGGCCTTTAATAGTCTGAGTTAAGATGTAAACCAGGGGGCAGAATGTGAGAAGGTGACAGTCTTTGTTTTTAATGGAGCAAGGGTGTTTAAAAATTTTTGAAGTCCAGTATTGTATTTTAGAACCAGTTCTTCAGAGGTGGATGTGCTATGATTGTCCATACCCAACATAGAGTCTATATTACTAGTGAGAGTGTCCAGGTCAATATTCTTAATGTTACGGAATGAAATGAGACGGGAGAGCTTAGAAACTGAGAGAGGAAGCATAACATTGAATGTGAGGAGGAAGTGGTCAGTTATAGGGAGCTCATCAGTTATTATGTGAGAAGGGGATACTCCCATGCAGCACACAAGGTCTAAAATGTGGCCTTTACCGTGAGTTGGGACATTACAGTATTGATGGATGTCAAAGCTCTGGAGACAATACATAAAGTCTTTAATTAGAGGGTTGGAAACATTGTCCATATGTATATTGAAGTCTCCCAACAATATAATATTTGGAGAAAGCACAGATATATGAGCCAGGAGAGTACCAAATTCTTTTAAAAACTCGGTGTTAGGTTTGGGTGGCCGGTAAACAGTTAAGATTATAGTGGGGGAGGATACAGACAATTTACAGGCAGCACATTCAAATGAATTAAAAACAGGTATAGATATCCGTGAGACTTTCAGCCTTTTCATGATAGAATATTGCAAGTCCTTCACCCCGGCCAGTGGTACGTGGTTGACAGGTGTAGGCAAATCCTGGAGGCAAACACTCATTTAATTGTGAAAAATCACCTTGTTGTTGCCATGTCTCTACTAAACACAGAAAGTCCAACTTACGGTCAATAAGGAGGTCATGGACAAGACCCCCTTTTCCTGTAAGTGAGCGGATGTTGAGAAGCCCGAAATTGACATTGCTGATCTCCTGGTCAGCCGCCATGTGCGGAGACTGGGCTGGGCTAGCTAGGATGTTGTGGTCCACAGCCCGGTTACTGTTCCGTGGAAGGCGGCGAGAGCTGGACCAGACAGTTTTAATGGATGTCGAAGTTTGCTCCTGAAAATGACGACGAGACCCACGGTGGATATATTTTTGTCGTGAAGGAACAAAAAGGTCTGGATGAAGGTGCAGGGCTGCCAATCGGAGTGTAAACAGAGGCCGCAACTGAAGGAGTTCAGCAGCCGAGTACTGTATTAAGCCAGCTAGTGATTGATAAAAGTAGGAATATAGAAACCAGGTGAGCATGCACCAAGTGCATAACTTGTTACACCACATTGTGTAAACAGCAGTGTCACAGCCGAATAGAGCCAATGTAACGTTAGCAGCCAGGCTAGCAGGTATGCAGAGCAGAAATACCAGAGTATACCTCAGAAATACCTCAGAGTAGCAGCCAGGCTAGCAGACAAGCAAAACCGAGTAGTAGTGGTGTAGCAGCCAGGAGAGCTGATGTGCAGAGCCGAGTAGCAGTGGTGAAGCAGCCGGGCAAGCCGATGTGCAAAACCGAGTAGCAGTGGTGTAGCAGCCAGGCAAGCTGATGTGCAGAGCCGAGCAGCAGTGGTGTAGTAGCCGGGCTAGCTGGTTAGCAAAGCCGGGTAGCAGTGATATAGCAGCCGGGCTAGCTGGTAGGCAAAGCCGGGTAGCAGTAATATAGCAGCCGGGCTAGCTGGTAAGCAAAGCCGAGTTGGCAATCGCATACCGGGCTAGCTGGTAAGCCGAGCCAAGTCGAGTCGTCGCAGTGTAGCAGCCAGGCAAGCTATTCGCAGGACGAAAATAGCAGCAGTATAACACCTACTTAATAGCTTAATTAATATAAAACTATTTAAGATTGTATGCTACAACTCTAGAAGACAAAAATACAATAATTCACTAGAACAACTAAAGTCCCGTTGAGCAGCGGCAGCCAAACGCGCCAGCGTGCACTCACCAGGATAAAGAGCTCAAGTTCCTTCACTTGTCACAAGAACACCATCCCAACTGTGAAACACGAGGGTAGCAGCATCATGTTGTGGGGTTGTTTTGCTGCAGAAGTAAAACTTCTTCACTGTAAACAATTATATGGCTTCTCTCCAATGTGAATGTGCTGATGGTGTTAAAGAGCTCCTACTTGATTAAAACTTTTCCCATGCTCTGTGCAGTGATGCAGCTTTTCCACAGTGTGTATAATCTGGTTTGACTAAAGATTTCTATGATGTGCAAAATTTCTTCCACACTGCAAACACGAATACAGCTTTCTCTTGTGTGAATCCGCTGATATGACTGAATGTTATTTAGTCAAGTAAAACTCTTTCCACACTGATGGCAGTAATATGTTTTTTGCTTCGGTATGAATGCATTGATGTTTTTGTAGAACAATCTGGTAAGTACATTTTCTTTTGCACTGTAAGCAATGTGTGAATATGTAGGTGTGACTTAAGATGATTCTAGTAAGCTAACATTTTTTTCCACACTGTGAGAGCAGTGATATGTTTTTTACCTTGTGTGAATTCGTTGATGTCTTTCAGAGTAGTTCTTTCACAAAATCATTTTCCACACTGTAAGCAGTAATATGGCCTCACTCCATATTACTGAAAATGAAGGTGGGCTTGAATATGACTATTGTAAGTAAAGTTTTTTTTGTTGTGATAATGCTTATTTTTCATTTGTCTATAAGAGGTTACATGGGGAGTGTCACTTATTTGCTGACTATTGAAGTTTCCTGCAAACAACATATTTGTATATGTAATGCCTCCTGATTTTACTAGTCGCACATACTCGTCTCAGAGGCTTCTTTTAAGATGTCTGTAGAAATAAACTTTAAATGTGTATGAAAAGAACAGGGGTAGACTTGCAGCAAAGTATCCTTTATTTCTAAAAATAAACAAAAATAAAATATTCATAATTTTGTGTGAATGCAACAATTCAGACAATTTAAAAGTTAATTTTGTAGCTCTTACACAAAGTATTTTGGTACGTGTAGTTGCAAGGAGAATGCAGTGGTACTTATAGCCTATAAAATGCACGACCAAGAAACACAAGGCAGAACCAAAATTAAGAGGTGAGCTCTATACCTGAGGTGACTTGCACCTTAGCTTTACAGCCTACCAAACATGCAATGCTAAATGTAGCTCAATTTAGGGGCTGTATATGGACCGAGAGTAGAAGCAACACACGAAATTTAGAGGATTATTTTTAGTGTGCATGCACAAGCAGTGCATGCAGACACTTACAGTACTGCAATTTTTGGAGGCTATGGTTGCAGCTGCCTTGAGATCATAAAGCAGCTCCTCCGGTGTAGCTCTTGGTTAATTTTTACCTTTTCTCATTATCAATGACACTCCACGAGGGGATCTTGAATGGAGCTCCAGGCCTAGGTCGATTGACAGTAATGTTGTAATTATTCCACTTCCAGAATAATTGCATCAACAGTTGTCACCTTCTGTCACTTACCTAGCCTGAATGGTAGATAGATAGATATCTTTATTGTCATTGCTCAAGCAATGAAATTTTGTTGGAGCAATCATTCAAATGCCAGCATATAAAAATATTAAAAGATTACAACATAAAAATGTAAAATTTTATAAATATACAAAAATAGATACAAGTAAGTTTAAGATATAAGTGCCGTGTGCTTAAAGTGACTGTGCTTAAGTGACTTAAAATATCTTAAAATATCTGACTGCTTTATGCTAAAAGTATGTAGTGACGTTGAGATTATAATCCATTTAATGTATCATGATCAGTGTTCAGTAGTGTTACAGCTCTGTGATAAAAGCTGTTTTTCAGTCTTGTAGTCCGTGCGTACAGTGTCCTGTAGCGTCTACCAGAAGGCAGTGGAGTAAAAAAGCAGTGTCCGGGGTGTGTGCTATCCCTAAGTATTGCTGTAACTCGCCCAATGCAGCGGGTCCTTTATATGTCTTCCAGTCTGGGGAGCTGGGAGCTGATAGTATTCATAATGCACTAAAAGTGCATTCATAAAGCTTTATAAAGCATTCATAACACTTTATAACAATCACGACCCATAGGAAAAGGGGAGGCACACACAAATCACGGTAAGAACATTGTTTAATGGATGAGACTTCGGGCAGACATACAACGATAAACAGTCCAGGGTCGTTAATGGGTAAACCACAAAAGATCCAAATCGTAAGACAAGAGGCAAGGTCAGCAGACAGAAATGAGTCGGTACACAGAGAAGTAAAAAAAGCACAGATAAGACTGGCATGAGAAGCGCTTAGGACTGGTAGGAACATCAGTAGAGTACTGTACTGGTAGAGTACATCAGCGAGTGACTATGGGTAAAGGAGGTATATATGAGATAACGGAAATCAGGCACAGGTGTAATCAATACTCCGGTAATGAGGGGCGTGTATGTGAGTGGGTGTGTTCCGCTGGCTCGTCAGTGTTCGTTACAATAACATTTGTCACGTACCTTTGTTAATGTGCATAATTGTTCATAATGACAGTCATAAAGTGTTATAACAATATCCCGTAAGGCTTTATAATACGTATTGTTCTAATGCATTATAATATAAATTCTGGATTCTTCAATTTTTTAGCAATTCACAATTATTACAAGATTATTTTACTTTGTAAAAAAACATTTATAATAATTTATAGGTCATTATGTATTGATATTGATGCAACCTACTTTATTAAATAACATTAAATTATGTTCTGCAAAATGAGCTTATAAGCTTTCAAAAACACTTACAGCATAAGCACTTATAAAGTATTTTCATGAAAGGCATTTATTAAACATAATTATAGCTTTATGTCACAGGTCTCTACAAAACAAATAACTTATTATAAGTGTTATAAAGCATTAAAATAATTTTATAAAGCTTTATGAAATTGTTAATAAAACATTAGAAATACCAGATTCATAAAAAGTGTTACCCAAGCCTCTGTTAATATACATAGATGTTCATAATTATATATA
>JAOUQT010080582.1:0-20214 GCA_025769995.1 Xyliphius kryptos
CCCATGTTGTCCAGCGTCCTTTCTTGGTTTCCTCCTTTCTCAGCTTCTCCCCCGCATCGTGAAGTGATCTTCCTTATTCTTCATTTGGTGTCACC
Source organism: Xyliphius kryptos (assembly GCA_025769995.1). Taxonomy (NCBI): domain Eukaryota; kingdom Metazoa; phylum Chordata; class Actinopteri; order Siluriformes; family Aspredinidae; genus Xyliphius; species Xyliphius kryptos. The sequence goes on from JAOUQT010080582.1 coordinate 96, forward strand.
TTGCACCCCTGTATTGATTTTTCCCCTTTCCAACTCCATCATGTGACTGGAAACATGACTTCCTGGGGATATTTAACCTGTTTACTTAACTACAAGCTTTTCCGCTCATCTAAAAGCTGGATATCGTATTAAAAAGTAAAATGGTTTACATTCGGTTGCCTGGTTTTTAATAGATGACACTTTACAATGCCGTTATCTGACTGTTTCCCTGGATTCCTATATAATATATACATGTTTTTAGATGATGGGTTAACGATGTAAAATTAACATTGAAGCTAGTTTATTATCACTTCTTAAATACCATTCACAATATTTACCGCTCAAGTTTTTACAGTATGTGGCATTTAGATAAAAGGTGGACACTATATTCAAAGGTTTCATTCACTGCAATCAAGAACCGAGCCATGAGTCTATCTATACACACACAAAGTGAGAAAAATAAGTATTTGAACACCCTGTGACTTTCTCCCACTTAGAAATCATGGAAGAGTCTGAAATTGCGGAAATCAGAATGTATGATTTTAAAATAATGTATGTGTGTGTCACTGCTGCAAATAAGTATTTAAACACGTGAAAATCAATGTTAATATTTGGTACAGGAGCCTTTGTTTGAAGTTTTTCAGTTAACACACACTGCAGCAGGGACTTTGGATTATTTCTCCATACAGATCTTCTCCAGATCAGGCAGGTTTCTGGGCTGTTGCTGAAAAAACACTGAGTTTGAGTTCTCTCCAAAGATTGTTAATAGGGTTAAGGTCTGGAGACTGGCTTGGACACTACAGAACCTCAATATGCTTCATATGGAGCCACTCCTTGGTTATCCTGTCTATGTGCTTTGGGTCATCGTCATTTTGGAAGACCCAGCCGTGACCCATCTTCAATTCTCTAACTAATGAAAGGGGGTTGTTCCCCAAAATCTCGCAATACATGGCCCCGGTCATCCTCTTCTTGATACAGTGCAGTCGTCATGTCCCACGTGCAGAAAAACACCCTTAAAGCATGATGCTTCCACCCCCATGCTTCACAGTAGGGATGGTGTTTTTGAGATGGTACTCATTATTCTTTGTCCTCCAAACAGTGAGAGGAATTAAGGCCAAAAGGTTCTATTTTGGTCTCATCCGACCATAAAAATTTCTCCTATGACTGGATCATCCAAATGGTCATGGGCAAACTTCCAAGATGGGCCTGGATGTGTGCTGATTTAAGCAGGGGAACCTTTCGTGCCATGCATGACTAAACTACGATGTCTTAGTGTATTACCCACAGAAACCTTGGAAACAGTGGTACCAGCTCTATTCAGGTCATTGACCAGGTACTTCTAATTTAAATTAATAAATGGAGTGGAGTTTTTAGAGGCAGACTAACGGGTCTTTGAGGCCAGAAGTTTTTGCTCATTGGCAGGTATTCGAATCCATATTTGCAGCAGTAACACAAATAAATTATAAAAAAAATCATACATTGTGATTTTTGTTTCTAGATTAGATCTCTCACAGTGGACATACACTAAGATGAAAATGATTTTTAAGTGGAAGAACTTGAAACTTCGCAGGACGGTCAAATTGTCCTCACTGTGAGGTTGTTTAAATTTTTTTTTTAAGATTTCATCACTTTATTTTTGTTATAAATAAATGAATGCATCATTTCAGTTGTGTATCTAAAATGATTTGCTCGGTAAATTCTCTTGCCTTTAACGATGCTGACTGCTAAATTAAGCAAGTAATCTAGCAAACAGAAAAGAAAGCTGTCCGAATACAAACAGGCACTTGATGCAATACTTTGAACAGATGCATTAAGTATCTGCTCACAGCCGCCTCTGCTACAGAACACGTCTCACTCCAGCACACAAAATGTTCTCAGTAAGCACCTTTAACACAACTGTGTGACATACAATATAATTCTGTAGACAAAAACCCTGTAATGTGTTACATAATAAGAATAAAACTTCCCGGTTTCTCCAGTCTGTGGGACTAAAGACTGCTTAATGGACTGATGCCAACTAAAATTGCAATGTTGTAAAGTGGACGGCATTTAAGCAGCTGGCATGGTATAAAATGCACAGGACAGTCCATGTACTATAAGGAACGTAAACTGGGACCTGTAAGCAAAGTGGAGTGAATATTATTAGCACCTTAAAGCAAGAAGATCCTGGATTTGATTTGTATGTTCTCCTCACATAAAAACATGACCAGGCTTTAGTCCAGCACTATGAGTGCAAATCCTCCATTAGCATGTATAAATGTGAACGAAGTAAGGTTTTTATGATTAATTGTGATTAAAATGTTGACATGTAGAAGAAAAATACATATATTATGTCTTTACTTCGTTGAAATAGAAAAAAACAAAGTTTTCTTAGGAAAATGGAAAAGAATGTGTGCTGCAAAAAGGGACACTGATTTTTTTTTAAACTTCTATTTTTAAAAAATAATACATTATTTTGTATTCATATAAAGCTAAAGCCCTGTGTTGACTTTATTCGATAACAAAATGTTAGTTCCTGTTTACATTAAATAAATAACAAACATGAGAAAGAAATGAGTGCATTGTTTTTGTGATTTCTGGTCAAGAAAATTATCTATACCTATAAATGTGAAAGCCCTCACTGACCATTCACCTTTTCTCCCACTTCCCAAGTACCTACAAGGCTAAAATTTAGCATTGTGATTACCTACCATGTCCTTGGAAAAACTGGTTCTTGCTTTCCTACGTTAAATTTTTTGTCCTTGGTTGGACTGGGGTCTGGGCGAGTACCAACAAAGCTGAAACTTGGCTCCATTATTCCTAACCATTTATTTGGAAAACCAACTGATAAATTCCTATAAGAAAGCAACCGTGTGGACACTGTAGTCACAACTCACACTATATTCATTCCACATATTCATTTCAGATTTTCAATTGCCCTAAATCTCACTCTATAATAATACGTTTATTTGAAGAATATAAACTCCAAAGCCATCACTCATTCACAAACAAATGCCTTTCAATTTTAACATTTTTTATCAAGTCCTCCATAAATACTGTGATTAATTCTCGGGAAATAACCGTACCATCTCTAGAGGACACTGGACAAAACCAATGCAGACCACTGGGAATTGAAACCGGACCTTCTTGCTGTAAGGTGAAAGCATTCTCCGCTTTACAGTGAGATATGCAACTTTTTTGGACAACTGTATTATTCCTCCAACATTTTTTTATTCCAGCATGACCGTGCCCCACTCTTTATATAGTATGATTGGGTAAGTTTGGGTTGACGGCCTAAACACAACATTATAGGGATCAATTGGAAAAAATGTAGGTGATTGGGTGGAGAACAAACTGATACGTAGGTGCCCCAATACTTTTGCTCATATAGTGTACTTATTAATACTATATATACATTGCTTCAAATCACTTACAGCTGTAGTAATAGTGATGTCCAGGCAGAAACTCAAAGCCCAGGGAGAAGGGTGTGTAGCGCTGGATCTTCTCCGAGAATCGGACAGGGCCGAAAGGGGCGTAGGGTGTGTTGCACTCCCACCTCTTTATGGCGTTGTTGGTCTTTTGGCAGCCCTGAAACTGGTGCTCAGCCACAAGATACAGCGCCAGGGTCTCTGGCGGACCTTTGGGAGTGGAGCCGGGGGCGTAGTGGGGGCACAGGATGTCCAAGTAGTCGTTGAACTTCACCTCGATTGAGTAGTCATCAGTCGTGAGCCTGAGGGGGGGAGACAGAGACACAGAGGGAGAGAGAGAGATCATAAATCAGGGGTTGTTTTTCTATCGCAACTGTTCACAGCCATAGGTGTTTAAGGTGTAACTCAGAAAATCTGGCAGGTTAGTCGACGGATTTCGGCTCGACTATGAAATATTAGCCAGCATCGATTCTCCGGCTGTGGCGCTCGATGTTCACGGCGGAGGGTGGCCCCAGCTGAAGATTTGAGAATTGCAGTACAGAGTAACTCAGCGATGCGAAACGGATTCTGTGCTAATTAAACAAAGACAATTAGAGGTCGGAGTAATGACCACTCAGATCATGGAAGCAAAAACGATCTAGTCTGAGAGAGCTGAGAGCTGGAGGGTGAAACCCGCTGCACTACATGGCAGCCCCATGCTAATTAAGGCGAGGAAGAGGCACTCATTGACACGCATACATGCACCATCGCGGAAAGTGAAGCCTTGTTAATAGGCTGAGCATTAGCATAAAATAGCCCTTTGGTGGACTGGATGATTCTTGTTTACATCCTGGCATCTTTAAAGACCTGTTTACAAATTTACCAGCGCTAGTAAGAGAATAGGAGAGAGAGAGAGAGAACATGTGCGTGAGCGAAAGCGAGCGAGCAAGAGAAGGCACTGGTGAGAGCACATTAACATTTCCTTAAAGCGCTGAATCTATAGAAACTTGTGCGGAAGTGTGAAGGTGTAGCGTCCAGGGGAAAACAACAAAGACAGAACGAGGGTTAGAAAGCAGGGACGTGACAACACGCCGAGCGACGGAGTGACAGAAACCGAGACGAGAGCGCGAGAGCAGGCTAAAGAGGTGGAGGCAGGTTCCACTTTAATTAGTCACCCTAGAGAGAGTTTGGTTGAAGGCAGCAAGGAGACAAGATGGATTTTAATTGGCCTTCTCTTGGTGCCGCAAGTGTGTGCGCACATACATGCATGCGAGTGCTGCAGGAAGACAGGAAGCCAAAGGCACAAGGGCCCTGCGGTGGGGAAGAAGCACGGGAAGGGTTCTCATGCGAAAGTGGGAGCGCCGTGGCCGGGCTGGCGCGACTCGATGATATAGAAAGAAAGAAACCAAGGCGAAAGAAGTAGTACAGTGTTGGGGGGGTGGGGAGCAACCTGAATTAAGTGGTCGGGCAAGAAGAAGACAGAAAAGGGCTAATGAGAGAGCAGAGGATGATTTTTCAGGGGTCACAATGAGAAAGTCATGCCAGGAAAAGTGGCGTCGCTACGTAACGGAGATGAAGCGTGTCCCACTTACAACCTAAAATATTAATCCATCGGATTTAGGAGCCAGGCTGCGAGTTTATGAAATGTGCATAGAACACGTTAGCGCCAGAGCATCGACGTGTTATCATCCAGTTTCTGGACATGACGGCGCAATGCTCTGGATCACCGCCCACCTCATAAATCATTTGGTTATAAAGCTACGCAGTCATTTTTCATAAACATCAATCTCATCGATCAGCCGCCTAATATTTAACAAAGAGTAAACAAGTCCGACCCGACAAGGTTCTAGACTTTATGTTTAAAAGGAGCTGGAGTCCCCCTTATAATCAGGACCCCCAAAGCCAGTATTATTCAAATGGTGGAGGATTTTCAGCACTGCGACGACATTGATGGTCGTGACTGTGCTAATAGGAGTAGATTGGACAGGATCACAAACCACGCAAATATCACCAGATATTATCAATATCTATAAACGCCGAAGCCCTTACACGCTCAACACTAATTCACCCAGTTCCTGAGTATCTACAAGGCTGAAATTTGGCAGTGTTATTACCCATCATGTCCTTGGAAAAACTAACAGGTTCTCGCTTTTCTACGGTCGATTGTTTGTTCGCTATCACTATCGAATGTAACACCGCTGATGGATTGGGGTCTTGGCGAGCACCTCAGTCATACCTTAACCTACCGATAAATTCACGTAAGAAAGACTATAGTGCAAACTCACACTATATTCAGTCCCCATATTTATTTCAGATTTATAATTGCCTCAAACCTCACTTGTTCATTTGAAATATATAAACTACAAAGCCATCACTCATTCAGAAACACTTGCCTTTCAGATTTCTTGTTGTTATCAAGTTCTATTCTGTTAGTGACATAATGTCACATTATAACAAAGTTTCAAAATGACAAACAGGCCATGCTTTCATGAAATAAGGGGTCAAACTGCATTTTTGGTCATTTTTAAAGTTATTCCAAAGCATCCGTTTGCTCATGATTACGGAATATTCTAAAGCTCTCCCACTTTGCAACATCATAAACTAACATAATCTGGTTATATAACAAAGCAGCGTGTTCTATAACCTTTACCCTTCTGAAATAGTAAGTCATGTAAATGATAGAGATGAGAGGAAAAGGAAGGTAAATACCCGTGCTGCACTACGGGGAAAAACTTGTTAACAAAATGACAGTTGTTTTTGAATGAGCGATGGGTTTGGAAATTTTTTCAAGGACATGATCAAAAATTACGATTGCACATTTCAGCCTTGAAGGTACTTGGAAACTGGAAAAGTTAGTGATGAGAAAGTGAGAGATTTGGTGGACTGGAGCTTTGAAATTTAAAGGTATAGATTTTAAATTTTGCTTTAAATAGCAGTGTATTATGTTTTAGGCGGAATGTGGCACAGGGGTTAAAGCTTTCGCCTCCCAGCAAGAGGTGTAGGTTTAATTCCCAGTTGGGTGAACACAGGCCCCTTCTGTGTGGCGTCTGCATGTCCTCCCTGTACCTGCAGGAATTTTCTTCTAAATATTTAAATACATGACGATTGCTTTAAAATTATTCATTCATTATCTTCAGCTTAATCCTCTACGAGGGTCCTGAGTGTATTTCCCATGCCTACCCATGGGAGAACATTTCTGGCGAAAATCGCTGGGCACACGCACACACTCACAGACTATAGGGGCGATTTAAAGCAGTCAATTTACTTTAAAACTATGTGTCGCGAGGGGGGAACAGAACGAGGACCGGAGACAGGATTGCACCACAACAGGAACAGCTTTATTGCAGACAAGACATGCTTACACGCAAAACCGCTGCGCTTTTCAGCATTATTCACCGGCAAGCGCTCTGTCTCACATCTTATAAAGCGGCACACATTCATTAGACAGAGCCTTTTCACGTGTGCTAATCAATCGCCATAATCTGCCACCCCCCCCACCCAGCACCACCACACCACGCCATGTTTTCGAACCTGGAATCTCCTGCTTTGAGTGGTGAACGTTGCTCAACACTACGCCACTGTGCCGTCAATTGCTTTAAATTGTTTTAGCTATTAAGAGTTTAACGCATCAGTGCAAGTCCCTCACATGGATACACAAGTGGGTTATGTCCAGAAGGGCATACGGTGGGTCTTTTCCAAATGGGAACAAGCTAATGTTCCAGCATCATGTGCTCCATCACGGCCTGGAGCCTCCTGGTTGAATGGTTCTATGAATAACCCAAAGACTGCAGGTTCTTTAAATTTAAAAACCTTGCAATTTTTTTGTTCATTGCATATTGGTTTCCAGCTGGTTTAAAAAATAAATCAATAAATAAATAAATAGTAAAAGGTTGCCAACTTAGGATTACAGCGATAATTACAAATGCAAACGGCCTGCTATTATAAAAAGCCTGAGTAATCCAAGATGGAGGGGAAGAGTACTGGATGTCTAGAACCCACGTTCCTTAATAAAACCTGAAACATATTTACCCTCAAACACAGTCGCCAGTAAGGGCTTTATGTGTAAGTATACGGATCAGGCAAACATTCCAGCGCTCAGTGGTGAAGCCAGCTGTGATTATACAGCGCTTAAAAATAGGTGAGTGGAGGGTGGGCCTGGTGTAATTATGTGGCAGTAATATAACCAAGGGGGAAAAAAAATTACCAGAAAACAGTAAAACCTGAGCGGAAGCGTCAAAAGCCCGGCTTAGGCAGTTATTATTGTCAAAGAGCTGCAATTCACAGGCGGAAAATGAAAAGTCCTGGAATAAATCTGCAGGCCGTTCAAATGTACCTGGGCAAAGCGAGAGAACGGCACGGAGGGAGGGGGTAAGTAAAGGATGCAAGGCACAGGGCTTTATTACACACTCGCTCTTCCTCGGTGGCGTGACCAGAACCGTGTCACTAAACACTGGCTCGATCAATAACCGTGACAGAGTATCGGTGATCAATCAGCATGACGGCTTGCATCGATCGGGAATTGGTCAAACGCGACTCTGCCGTGGCCCGGTGATCAATGAAGCGTCTGTCAAAGACACCCTCTAGCTGCACTACATGTCTCAATTACACACACACACACACACACACACACACACACACACACACGCCTTAATTATCTTACAGGCCGAGTAGCAAGGGGTAAAGATATCTGTTTATGCACGGAGTCACAAGCGCTCACCCAATCGGTTCCAGATATTCGGAGTGAGCAACGGTTTAAGAGACAGTGACAGTAACTGTGGATCAAAATAAACCTGCATATTGATTTGATGTATTGGGTAAATTATTGATCAGAGCTCAGAAACATACTACTGTGTGTCTGCAACATGGAGTAGAAGGTACATCTCTGGAAAAGATTACGAGACCAATGCAAAATTATTGGTTTCTGTTGTTATTTTTATAGGTATGTGGTTGAGGAAAATTAACATTGTTATTTCATTCTGAAAACTACTGACAACTTGTTTTCGAAATTCCAAGCGATGTATTTTTTTGCATAAAATGAGAAATCGGAATAAGGAAAAAGATGTCGTGCTTTCAGACCCCAAATAATGCAAAGAAAACAAGTTCATATTTATTTACAAACACCAATACTAATGTTTTAATTCTGGAAGAGTTTAGAAATTAATATTTGGTTGAATGGCACATGATTTATAATCACAGCTTTCATGCATCTTGGCATTTTTTCCTCCAGTCCTTCACACTGCTTTTGGGTGACCTTATGCCACTTCTAGTGCAAAAGTTCAAGCAGTTCAGCTTTGTTTGATGTCTTGTGACTATCCATCTTTATCAACTTGTACGTTGATTGAAAGAAAAAGTGTATGTGGCTCAAAAACCTAAGAAGATGGGCCACATTTCACAGCATTTTTTGGATTAACCCACTTATGTAAGTCAGCCTTTCCCTCACGTACATAATGTCCAGATATCGGTCCTCCCTCACTGATGATCATTTGGAAGCCTGCTTGAGAAGTGGAATCATGACAAACGTGTGTAAAAGCTTTTAAAAAAGGTAAATTCTGGTAGATCACCATGACCTGTCCGCTGGAAAAAGTAGCTCTCAGGCCAGAAAAATGTGGCCACTTGGTTTGGGGTGACGGACACAAAATGTGCATCCACAAGGTGGAGCAATAAGGTTGATGTGTCTGATAGGGTGTACATTGTTTCAAACTTGACATCTGATCCACTTGTACACATATTAACGCACCACCACATTAATGTGACTGCTGAGAATGCAACTTCCAAGTAAAACCTGTTCTACAGGGGTTCTAAAGTAAAGAGGACTTAAAAGTATTTAGATAAACACATGAAGACCTACAAAAGGGGGTTTGCATGTTCTTGCCACTATGTATGAGTTTCCTTCAGGTACTCCGATTTTCTTAGTTCATAAAAAGCCACCAATTGTGTGTAATTTTGTGTGTATGTGCATCTGTTCTGCAATGGATGGACTGCTGACCTGTCACGGATGCTCAAACCCCCGCACCACCAGCTACTATGGTAAGAAGAAGAAAAAAAAAGCTTGAATTGAGATCGAATCAGCGTTACAAAGTTCATAGCACCGGTGGCAGACACTGGTACTGCATGTTGGGATCAGCTCTGTCAACCTAATTGGGTTGTCACCCAGGCCTATCTTAGTTGTTCTGTACTGGAAATGTCCAATCAGCTCAATACTCATCCCTATTTTATAAAAAGACCTGGATTTTGTGAAAAACAACGCAAGCCTTGTGTTTTATTTAACATGCTTCATTAGGATTTGTCTCAGCGAGAGAGCTGAGAAGCAAATGAGATCCATTACAAGCTCTTAGCGAGGCGTCCATCAAACTGATCGATGCTCGTTCGGATGATTAGAAGCTGGAGATGTGCCGAATCCCTGCACCTTCACAGGCAAACGTTTGCCTCAGGTCACCTCTTGCCACCTGCACCGTGGCACCAGGAGAGCGGCTAATAAAACACTTCCCCCTTCCGCGCTGCAAATGGCCTTTCTTCTGAAACAGACCTGCACCCATGTTTATTTGTTTCCTGATTTAATACAGCTTATTTAGTCGATAGCATCGATTCAGGCTGGGTAACGACTCGAGACAGAAACAAAAAGGGACGTGGAACGTTGGACGGGTCCTGATTTCTCCTGCACTTAAATGAGGGGGGAATCCAGCAGCGGAACAAGATTCAGAGACGCTGAGCTGAGCGATGTAAAGAGCGACAGAACGTAAATGAAAAGAAAAGAATGTAGTCGTGCCGTCGTTGTGCTTTGTGAAAGGAAACGGGGACAAATAAAGAGAATGTGGTTCTACAGGTACGAGACTTTCGGATGAATCACTGGTTAAGCTGCCGAATCTGAGACTTAAATCTGGCAGCGGGGCGACAACAGACGGCCTGTACGGACTCCAGGGACGTCCCTGAGATCCAAGCAAAGAATTATTTGGACATCAAAGATACCGGTTTCTGTGTATAGATGGAGGTGCTCCTCCTGCACGACAGAGAGGGAAAACATGTCTGAATAAGTCTGGTCCCCCATCAGGCTGGTGGAGCCAAAACGGAACAGTTACAGTGGAAGCAGCGTGATTTGAATAATGGATCACGCTCATAGTAAATGCCTAAAAAGTGGGTGAACGTGAGCGCGCGTGAATAAAAATGGGGGCCCAGCGGCGGCGGCAGCACCTTTGATCCCTTTATAAAAGGGAATAATTAAAGCGGGAACAATTCCGCAAGCTTAGTGGAGGAATACAAAACAGGGAGAGTTGCGTGCCGAGCGGAACGCGCAGCGCTCGTCGTTACTGTACGCGAGGGCGTAATTGCTAAATGGGCCTGATAATTGGGAAACAATGCAGTGCTGTCCGCATGAAAACAGACAAACAGGATGGGAAGCTTGGGTAAATGTGAGGATGGAGGGGTGTGTGAGAGCAAAAGCAGGTGGGTGGGGGACAAAAGGACGAAGGGGAGGCAAATGCGGTGGGATGAAGTTTGTTATTAAAACGAGGGGGGGGGGGAGTGTTTTTTTGATAAAAGAGCTGGAAGTAGATAGTAACAATTGGGTGGAGAATTTAACGGTCCAGACTACGGAACTAAAGATATCCCTATATAGACACACATGGACAAAACTGTTGGTACCCCTGAGTTAAAGAAAGAAAACCCCACAATGGCCACATAAATAACTTGAATCTGTCAAAAGTAATAATAAATAAAAACAGCATGAAAATGAACAAATTAAAGTCAGACATAGCTTTTCAATAATGCTTCAACAGAAATATTGAATTTGATGAATATTAAAAATATTTACTTTAATTTGAAAAAATAAACTTATTAAACAGACCTGGACAAAAATGATGGTTCACTTAACTTTGATTTGTTTCAATTTTGTTACACAACCTTTTGAGGCAATCAAGAGAGGTGCAATGAGACTTCTGCACCTCTCTTGTCTCAAATTCGAAGGGTGCCTTTTCCAGATGGCATGTTTCAGCTCCTTCCCAAAGATGCTTTGTAAGATTTAGGTCAGGGCTTCTTATTCTGAAGACAACTTCAGAACAGCCCAATGTTTTCCTCTATTTAGCTGTATGTTTTGGGTCAATATCCTGTTGCAAGACTGGGAACAAGCTTCCTGACATTGGGCAGCACATTTCTCTCTAAAATCCCTTTATAGTATTGAGATTTTATTGTACACTGCACAGAGTCAAGACACCCTGTGGCAGATGCAGCAAACCAGCCAAAGAACGTAACCGAGCATCCTCCATGTTTCACAATAGGGATAGTGTTCTTTTCCTGATATGCTTCAGTTTTCCATTTGCAAACCGAGCTGATGTACCTTGGCCAAATGAGTTCCATTTTTGTCTAATCTGTCCATAGAATATTCTTCCAGAAGCTTTGTGGCATGTTAACATGTAGTTTGGCAAATTCCATTCTGGCTTTATGTTTAGTTTTGAACAATGGTGTCCTCCTTGGTCGTCTCCCTCAAAGTCAACTTTGGTTCAAATGGCGATCCGACACTGATGTACCTTGAGCTTAAAGTTCACTTTTAATATTTATAGAAGGTTTTCTGGGCTCTTTTCTTAACATTGGTATTATACAGCTATTTGATTTTCCATCTATTTTCCTCCTGCCGCCATGTACACGAATAGTGGCTACAGACCCATGAATCTTAAGTTTCTGAATAATATGTGCAACTGTAGTCACAGGAACATTAAGCTGCTTGGAAACTGTCTTATAACCTTTACCTTTATCATGCTTGTCTATAATTTTCTTTCTGATCTCCTGAGACTCTTTTCTTCATGTCCTTTGGTCCATGTTGAGTGTGGTGTACAACGTCACCAAACAGCACAGTGACTATCTGTAGCCCTATATATAGGCCCACTGACAGATTACAAGATTGCAGACACTCGTGATGCTAATTGGTGGACACACCTTGTTTAAACAGGTCCCTTTGGTCACACATTTTCAGGGGCACCATCATTTTTGTTTGTCCAGGCTTGTTTATATTGATATTTTTCTTATAATAATTCTGTTGAAGCTTGTTGAAAAAAGCAATGTCTGACTTTCATTTGCTTATTCTCATACCATTTTTATTTATTATTACTTTTGTCAGATCCAAGTTACTTCTGTGATCATTGTGGGTTATTATTTTATTAACCAAGGGGTACCAACAATTTTGTCCATGTGTCTATAACCAGACACACATTACCCCCCACAACCCATACTTATACCCACACACACACTGCTCTATCCTCCACCCAGTTGTATATAGATATGGAGTAAAAGTTTAGTAAAGCAAACCCAGGTAACAGATGAATGGCACAGGTGGGAAATGGACGGAGAACGACAATTAAACAGCTGAAAGAGTAAAAGTATCAAAAGCAGGTGGATTATGAACTGTAGAGCAGAAAGCAGAACAGACCCGTAACGTAAAGTGGATGAACACAAGGTAAGTAGCATAAACCTAGTTAAAGGTTTCAGAGAGGCGGTCAGGAGGGCAAATTAAAGAAAAACGGTTGGGTAAAGAATTAAAGGGAAGGTGAGAAACCAACAGAGGATGAAATTGTTTCCTCCGTTTCCCCCTACCCCCTTACATGACAACACAGCCACCCCTTTCTGTCTCTGACTTTACTTTCATTAAACGACAGTTGAAAAGAAAAACGCAATAAAGAGCATGTAATGAACATAGATAAATTAATAAAATTTGGAAGGTAAAGTAGTAAGCATTGGAGTGCACATAGAGGATGGAAGGCGATTAAGATGATGCTTCAGTGCTCATGTGAAAGAAAGTGAGGGATGGAAAGCAGAGCAAGTAGGTCGACGTCTTCACTGCAGTTGGCTTCAGAGAGAAAGAGACGAAGATTGGCTTCAGACAGGTTAAAGGTGAGCAGACATGCTCAGTCGAGCTCAACTCCTCCAGCATGTCCGGAGGTCCCCGGTATGTGAACCAAAGATACAAAGAGAAACAAACAAGCCTGGTAGCACTGAAGCGAAAAGGTTTGGAGATTAAATACGGTGGAAATGAGGAACGTGATCGGTTCCAAACCGCCAGAGCTGCCCATCATCATCTTCTAAGAAATAAGGTGGAGGATGATGCAGTTAACCTCAGGGTGGGATTGAACTGCGGACATTACAAGGTTACAGCAAACGGGAAACTTAGAATGTTCATGTTTATAATAATATTAATAAAATAAAGTGATCCATTTTGCCTACTGTACGTACACACACAGAGGAATTAGTCTCCACATGTAAGCCATCCATGCAGTGACACACACAACCACACACTGAGTGAAGTGAACACATGTGCCGAGCAGTGGGCAGCCCTGTATACAGGGCTCGGGGAGCAATTGTGGTTAAGTGCCTTGCTCAAGGGCACTTCAGCCATAGTTCTCAGTGGGACCAGGAATCAAACCGGGGACCTTCAGGTCGCAAGGCTGGTTCCTTAACCACAAGCCTATACTTGCCCCACCCCTTATTCTATTTTATTAGGTACACCCACTCATCATTAGAGCACAGATTCTCAACAGGTCTCAGCCCAGGGCCCACATTTTCTCATGGTCACCACAGAGACCCATTTCTATAGAATACAAACCAAACTAATTTATAAAAAACAAAATAGCATCCAAAACACATTTAAACATGTATATGTATGCAAAGTGAATTCGACAGCATTTTCTTTAAAACTGAGAAATTTGTCCTCAACAAACAAAAAGCCACGTTTCAAAAATTTGCGTTTCGCCATCTTGCCTCCGAACATCATCACTAAATTAAAGAGAACAGTACCCGGCAAAGGGTGGTTTCCATGGAAACGAGAATGCCCCCCAAATCTGGAGGTCCTAGGCAAATCAACAGAATGTTGTCCTTATGAAAAGAACTCCAGGCTACGACCTCTAACAGCGTCATCGCGAGAGGGCAGTCAAGTTTGGGGTGTGTGTGTCCTGAAGAAAAGGCAGGTGGTTAGCATTTAGGAAGGCGCCGGAAGCCCCCGGTGTTTAAATGCGTTTATCAAGCTGGGAGCCGGGGCTATTTTCTGCGTGTTAGCTCAGCGGCCCTTTCATCGCGAGTCAGCAGGAACAGTGGCGCTCCGGCGAGCGGGAGGAGTCCACCTGCGCGGCGGGTGTCGGGAGAAGCGCGTCAAGGTTGCAAAGATTAGCCAATGGCCATCAAAGCCTGGATGCAGGCTTTATTCGCTGACTTCGGAGTCCTAAAGTGGACACAGGGAGCCCACTATAAGGGGGCATGCAGATGGGCATTATGCCTTTCACTGCCCTTTTTTTTTTTTTTTTAACACTCAGCTTATTCAAACCCCCCCCCCCCCCCAAAAAAAAGAGGCCTATTGGAACAAAAAGGCACTTTTATTATACTTTAAGGAGCATAAAGCATGAGAAAATCCTATTCGCTCACATCTCACGATGGAAAGTTAAAGATGGAGCTCACAGAGTGAAGCGATCGGTATTGATGTGCATAAAGCCTGGTGGTTTATGCTGGGTCAGCTTTGGTGAGCTGCCCAAATACGGGCTTCTGAAAGCCCCCAGCATTTACACTTCATCACAACAGGAGCTTTTAGCCGTTTCTACAACTAGAAAACGGGAAAATATCAGGCACCTCGACAAAGACGGTTTTAAGTATTAAATGCAAAATGATACAGTTTTTTTTGACTCCATCAATCATTTATTTTATCTTCCGTTTAAATCCTCTACTAGAGTCACGGGGGGTTCCCCATGCCCAGGGAAGAACATCTCAGGCACTGGGCAAATACACCCAGGACAGGACGCCAATGTATCGTCCATCAATCAGGTTCACAATATAACCTATACAGACAAGTATTGGGACACGACTGTTTAACATTACATCACTGAAACAAATAAAAAAAGGAGAAAAAAAACTGAAACAACAATAAAAAAAAATAAAAAAAATCACTAAAAGAAAAATTGGAAGAACATAATCTGGAAAATAAAAGCTGAACCTGCAAATCCCAAGCCATGGGGTGTGTAGCAGGCCCTTGTTGAAGCGCTTATGCCATCACACGCCCCAGTTCTACCCGTTCACATGCCTTTAGTAGTCAGTCATCAAGGACTCTGTGATTCCGCATCGGAACCTTTGGGGAGTTGTCTGGTGACATCACTCGGCTCCAGCCCCGGTTTATTTATTTCATCAGTACATAACCTGTACCCATGAGTCTGGTCCATTTCATGACATGCGTTAAGCAGAGCCTTTGCATGCCGGGGGTAAATGGGGACAGAGGTGTCATGGCTTGGGCCCCCGCCAGTCCGGAACCGGGCTCGATGCCAGCCTTCCGTCCCTCCATCCCGACTCCCAAAACCTCAACCTAATGAGGGGTCTGCGCTCTTTAAACACAGTGTGCCTCCGAGGAGCTCAACCCTCGCGCTGTACTGAGGCCAACCTCTCCGGGTCAACCGACTGGAACCGACTGAAGGGAACAATTTCACTATGAATCACTACAAGCAGTAAACGAGCTGAATCTGTGTGATCAACAACACCTTCAACTCGTTGGTATTTAACATACAGGGGTCTATTGTTTATCATTACTACTATATTGTTTTATAGTTTTGTTCACTAGTGTACATCACCTTGTTGCGACCTTTTTTGTAGTTTTTAAAGTGCTTTATAAATATAATTGGGTTGAGTCAAGAATATGTATCACCTTGGAAACAGTCTCTTTTAGGTCAGTTGTTTTCAAAGTGGGGTGACTCCTAATTATCAAATTGAGAGGTTTATTATTTCTTAATAAGATCGTCAAAAGAGGCGGCACGGTGGTGTAGTGATTAGCACTGTGATTTGTTTCTCAGCGTTGCATCGAGGCTCAAATCCTAATCTGGGTGCAGTTTCCATGTTCTCCTTGTGCGCAAGGGTTTCCTCCGGGTACTCTGGTTTCCTCTCACAGTCCAAAAACGTGGATTTAAGGCTGCTCTAAATTGCTACTATACAGTGTGTGTGTGTGTGTGTGAGTAAGTGTATGCCCATGGGGAACCCACCTGTCCCTGCGACCCTCAGAGGATTAATCAGAAGATTAAGATTAGTTATTTAGTTATTAAGATAAGTTATTTAGCAGACGCTTTTATCCAAAGTGACTTACAAGTATCCCAACTTGATGTTTGGGGTCTGAACACAGGGTTGATACAGTATGGAGCAATGAGGGTTAAGAGTCTTATTCAAGGACCCACATTGGTAACTTCAAGGGACCTTGGACCCCCAACCTTCAAATTGATAGTCCAACACCCTAACCACTGAGCTACTCCTCCCTCAAAAGATCATGAATTAATGTTTTTTGTTATATAATTTTGTTTACTAGTGTTCATCACCTTGTTGCAGCCTTTGTTGTTGTCGAGACTGACTATCACCTTGAAAACCTCTTTTATGTCAGTTGTTCTAAAAGTGGGGTGACTCATAACTACCCAACTAAGAGGTTTATCATTTCTTAATAAAATGGTCAAAAGAGGCGGCAAGCTGGGGATCCAGGTTCGAATCCCAATCTGGGTGAAGTTTCCTTGTTCTCCCTGTAGATTTTAAGTTCAAGTCATTTTCTTATATAGCGCTTTTTACAACAGTGTATTGTACCGTTTTCTGAGCCTGAACCCCCAACGATCAAGCCGAAGTGACAGTGGCATGAAAAAACATGCTTCCTTTTCAAAGGAAGCTTTGGGTGGACCAAGGCTCAGTGGGGGATCTCCAGGTTCTCCAGTTTCCTCCTACAATCCAAACCTATATAGGTGTGTGTGTGTGCATTTGATTGGCGCCATGTCCTGGGTGTATCTGCCAGTGCCTGAAATGTTCTCCACCGGATGGGCATGGGAAACCTCTCTGCACCCATATTCCCTCCTAGGATTGTTTCCCTAAAGTATATCCTGGGTGTTTGCATGTTCTCCCCATGTCTGCACAGACCGAAAACAAGTAAAACGAGAGTTGGTTGATTTAATCTCGCCTGTGAGGTATTGACATCCCGACCGCTCACCCAATCCCCTTTGGAAGAGGCATTTACTCAAAAAAAGTTTTTTTTAGAAGAAGAATAAATACATAATACTAACTTTATTAGAACATGTTAAATCTGATGACTTAATGAACTCTACATTCATTAGAACTGAATGAAGGCAGACTTCAGCGCAAGGCACACGGCATGTCATCCTCGGCTCCTGATCTGGATGCCCTACTGTAATAAGTGGGTTAAGGCGGGTAAGAAAAAGCACCACAGCTAACGAATAATAAGATCCCGATGTATCGGCGCTGGCTGTGGACATCCATCAGCATTAAAGTAGGTCACGCTTTTGATGGGCTAGAAACAAACCAGCCGTCTCTGCAAGGCTCTCTCTATCTCCCGCTCTGCGGCTGCACTCCCCTGCTCTTTTCCACGCTCCTCTCCACGTCGCCATTAGCTGCTCCTTTCTCTTTGAAACTTCCTGTCCAGTTTCTGCTTATTAGTTCGATCTTAATGCAGATTGTTGTTAATGAGCAATACAATACCGCAGGACAGTGTTTGTGTGTTTGCGGGGGTTGCGCCACCCAAAGGTTGAGAACATCACAGTGTAAATCTTGTGATCCAGTGGATCCCTCATATTTCCTGGCCCTTCATGTCCTCCTCCTTCACATGGTGTCTTAAAGTCCTACTCTCATCAGTCCACCTCTTCATGCCTTCTGGAATCGCTTCCCTTTCCTCGTTAGACACGTCACTCTCCTTCTGCCTCCCCTTTCTTCTTCTCCTCCCTCACAGTTTCCCTAAAACCCTGTCCTATTCGAGGCTCTCTGGCACTCAGCATTTATTTAAGCTCTTTCATGGTCAGTGCATTGTAATCTTATGGGACAAAAACGCATCTTTTTTTTTTCCTCCACCCGCTCACGCTCGCAGTCTCATGCCTTTGCTCCACCCGTCCCCTCTTACCGCGCTCCACCCGTCTGTGTCAGGGCGCTTCCAATTTGGAGCGCGTGATTGGGTCTCGGCGTCCGGCTGCTTCACCCTCAGACAAGTCCGGGTCGCAGAGGGCCTCGCTTCACAAAAGCTCAGCGGCTAGCGTGCAGGAACCATGCTGTGCCCCCCCCCTTCCTCCACATACACACTTAGTACAACAGGACGGCTGAAGTAAAGCTCATCAGTGCGTTTTGTCGGCAGCCAAAAGGAGAAAAGGTTCAACCCAGATTACAGATTAGGGTTCTTTCTTAATACAAGGATTAAAAGTAGAATTGCTAAGAAAGTCCTGAAAGTACAAAACACATTTAGGGTTTCATTTTGGGACAATCCCATTTAATGGACTAACTTTGGAGGGATTAGAAACGTTCAACGGACCGTTCACACAAAATCAGAGCAGGTGTTTCAACCCCCCCCCCCCCCTCCGGAGTGTGTCTAAGGAACTGAATTTGGTTGTTTATGATGGCGCTTTGATCATTTATCCGTTTAGGTTTTTAACACCACTAAACACTGATCAGGTTGCAGGAGCCGGACCCAGAAAGTAAAGGGTGAAAGGGTGAAAGAGGGCAAGGACAGACCCCCATATTCATTACTTGGATCAAGCCACCCATATTGGAAAGGCAACCCATTCACGGACAGGGAAGAACATGCCAAACGCACATAAAAGACTGCAAACTGCATTGAGCTTGCTCATGGCACAGAGGAAAAGCCCTGGTTTTGAGGCAAGTAAGCTGCCTTCTGTGTGGAATTGGTATATTCTTTGTCTGCATGGAGTCTAAAGACACTTGGTGAATCGTTTATATGTGAATGTGTCTGACAAGTTGAATTCAGAATTGTTCCCAATCACAAATCAAGTGCACTAGATAGTGAATACTATTAAGAACAAATTTTGGATTTTCATCATATTTTACTGCCACCGGTAAGTAAAATATGTATAATCCGCTTTGTGAGCAGTAAATAAGGGAATACGTGAACCATGTGGTATGAATCTAAGGACTACACTACAAGTAATAAACTTGGCCAGCACCTCACCATATTCAAATCTCAAGAGGTAGTCTGGTTGTGATGGGTGGGAGGCTGGATTGGGGAATCCAGCACCACCACTTTTTTGTAAATGCAATCACAGAGCCAGTTACCCGAAATAAACCCTTATTAAATTCCCTAAATTCATTGTTCCTGGCCATTAATATGCCTTTATTTCTTTAGATCGTCGACGTTTGCCAGTCCACTTCTACTGCAGACCATCCTGCTGCTTGTTGTTCTGTAATAAACCTGCACATTAGTGGTAGAGGGGCAATAAGGCGCCTCTAAATGGAAGGACCATAAAATAAGAAGGATGAGACCTGCCAGGCCGGGCTGTATTTTCCCCAACATACAGAAGAGTACAGGCGGTATTTTCTGTTCCCTCCCAGACCCTGGGTAATGCAAGTATTCCTATATCACATCAGACAGGCGCCTGTAGGTGTGCGCGCACCGCCACCATCGTCGTTAAAAAGGCAACGAGACAGGGAAGTGTAAGCGGGCTGCACAAGATCCCGGCATGCAAATCCGGCCCGATTTTTCCGCCGCCCGTTTAATTCCGGAACGGGAGAATGAAATATTTGTTCGGTCCAATTTCCCCCCTAATAATGCCGCTGGAGCGGCTCTGCACCAGAGTTATTATTTCTGGGACTCAGCAGGAGTGTTCAATTCTACCGAGTCGACACTTCAACGGGCCAATCTGCTTGACAAATAGCACCTACATCAACTGGCTTTGATTCAAGTCTATGCTACACACACACACACACACACACACACACACACACACACACACACACACACACACACACACACACACACACAC
>JAOUQT010080583.1:0-10049 GCA_025769995.1 Xyliphius kryptos
CCAGGAGACATGGAGGGGGCTGTAGGAGAGAACATCCGCCGCCTCATCAGGAGCATGCCCAGGCGTTGTAGGGAGGTTATACAGGCACGTGGAGGCCACACACACTACTGAGCCTCATTTGAACTTGAACTTGAATTTCCACTGAAGTTGGATCAGCCTGTCATTTGATTTTCCACATTAATTTTGAGTAGGATTCCAAATCCAGACCTCCATGGGATATCATTGATTTACATTTTGATCATTTTTGTTACCTTGTTCTCAATGCATTCCACTATCCACTAAATAAAGATTTTCAACTAAAATATTTTCTTCATTGAGATTCAGGGTGTGTTATTTTAGTGTTCACTTTATTTTTCCGAGCAGTGTATATAATGTTCAACAGCTTTCATTGTACATTTAAATTCACCTTTCTACCCTATCTAAATCATTGGATGGAGTTTCCATGTTCTCCCCGTGGGTTTCCGCCGGGTTCCTCTCACATATTAAAAACATGGATTCAAGGTAAATTGAATGCTCTAAATTGACCCGAATAGTGTGTGTGTGTGTGTCCCGCGACAGGTTGGCGCCCTATCCTGGGTGTACCTGCCAGCGCCTGAGAGGTTCTGCCCTCGACAGGCATGGGAAAGCCCCCTGCGACCCTCATAGACTATTAAGTGTAAGATGAGAAATTAATGATTGGAATACTTAATACCAAAACATTTTTATAATACAGCAGATTACATAAGATTTCAATAAGCAGAAATGTATTTTCTAATTGTTAATTCAACCTTTAAAATTATGAACTGAAGCAAAAACAGTAAGCTTCCATAGCAACATTGCTATTTTATGTTGAAACCCCATAAGCTATACTTATCTGCCAATTGTAAACTACCCTATCTAGTGAACACGTTCAGGGCGCAGGCACTATTTGGGACTCAGTCAACAATTCAGTCTATTGACCTTGCTGTGACCTGACACATGGTTCATAAGGTTTAATAATACCCCACAGTAACTTCTGAATAGAATTTAAATCATTTACTTTTGGTATGTTTCAGTTGCACAATAGTTAAATGTTAGGGTTATCTTTCAGAGAAACACCATTCAAAAAGAAAGACAGTAGTAAACTAAGTAGTGTGTTAAAACAATTGAGGAGGAATGTCTTTCGGTTGCCCGTATGTTCTATAACAAGATGGGTTTGGGACGCAATGTCTTAACGAAGACCCTGATTGGTCAGTATAACTGTCAATTACGAAAAAACGATAGATTATTGGCTTAATGTTTAAAGCTGGGCTTAAACGTGTTTATTGCGGTTAACTTCCACTAATGTACAAATTCTAAAAGAACTGGATCTCCAACTCGAAACTATTTGAACCACTTAAGCTCTTTAATAAATCCCAAATAATCTTAATAAGCTGTTAAATTGTTGAGATACGTTTACATCTGATCACTTATTTTGATTAAACCCGGGCCCGTTTAGACTGATTATCACGTTACACTGCCATCGTAAGCTTTGACATTGTGTAATATATCACCTAGACATTACAAAGGCTTAGGGAATGCAATTAATATTCAATCCATGTACAATTTAGAACATTGATCGTACCTTTTCTGCAGAAGCGTCAATTGCAGACTGGTTGTAAAACGACGTAACGGTTTTGGACCGTTCCCTGGCGAGCTCGGAGTAAGTCGACACGGACGAAGTGGACCTAAATCTTTTGTGAAGTCGCTTGTCGGCCGCTAACGACAAACCGGCTGCTTTTGTTGATGATGGAAGCAAAAGGCCGGACATCCTCACAACTCCGCCGCGGCTCATCATTAGCAGGAGCTCCATACCGCCAGTCGTCATTCTGCTCCGCATTTTCTGCTTTGTTTACCAAACAAGCTGCACAAAGCCGCTTTCCGTTTCTCTTGAATTATGCTCCTGACTCGTCCTACCTGGCCATTTATGTTAACGGGCTATGTGCACAAAGGCACGAACTGCCCAATACGTTCACATGGCGAGCAGAAAAACCATGGGCCAGTTTTATAGGACGCAGAGCCGTTCCACTGCCCGTTTATACAACAGACTAGCTAGTCAACCAATCACTGGACAGGAACCTGACTAACCGCGCCTTCTTTGTGCACACGCGCATGCTCGTGCAGAAGGACTGGCGTGGCGTACGTTGTGTGTCGTTAGAGGTTTATGTCCGTCGCCTCAACCCAACAACTAATGCCACATGAATTACGACCTTTCAACTATTATTATAGTCCATAAAGCTTTTTAAGTCTACTATTTTTCATTAACTTTGCAAAACATACTTTTAATTTGAAAGTCTGTTTCAGCTTCGCTTCGAACGTCTTAAATATTCGCTTTTTACTTAATCCAGGTATGTCCAAACTCCGGCCTGCGGGCCAATTCCAAATGGCCCGGGCTTATAATGTGTTATTTATGGCTCACTATCTCTGTAAGAAAAAAATAAATAATATTTTTTTGTAGTTTTACCACCAATGAAACTATTATTATAGTTCATAAGCTTTTTATTTTTGCCTACTGTTTCTCTTAAACTTTGCAAAACGTTACTTTTAATTTGAAAATCTGAGCCTTTCCCCCCTGGATGAGCACTGGGACCACTGCGACCCTCGTAGAGGATTAAGCAAAAGATAATGAATGTTTTAACTTCGCCATAGCATCCAAACATCTTACATATTCAATTTTTTATTTTATCCAGGCATGTACGGCCCGGGCTTATAATGTGTTTTTTTAATGGCTTGCTAGCTCTGGCAGAATAAATAAATCATATTTAATATAGTACCACCATTTACCACATGATGACACCGTTCTAATACTAGATTATTTTTGAGAACTTCTTTGAGAATTAAGGACATATCGTCAGATATTCAAAGGCAGAGAAATGCTGCAATAAAAGCACCAATACATCTGATATATTACTGATTTTTCAGTTGACGACAGCATGAATGTAACAGAGAAGCTGCTTGATCTTACATGTACATTTCGTAAATGTAAGGTATTCTATGCAGTTTGTTATTTTGATATAAATTATGCTCCTAATTGTCACACTAGGCCATTTACGGTAATGGCCTATGTGCACAAAGGCAAAAACTGCCCACTACATTCACATGGCGAGCAGAAAAAAAACGGGACAGTTTTATAGGCTGCAGTGACGCTCCTCTGCCTGTCTTTACAATGGACTAGTTTGCTAACCAATCATTGTGCAGGAATTTGACTAACCATGCCTTCTTTGTGTACACTCTGTGTGTTGCACGTTTATGTCCGTTGCCTCAACACAACAAAAAACTCCTAGTGAATTACGAACTACCAACTATTATTACACTCCATAAAGCTTTTTAGTCCATTTTTTTCTCTTTAACTTTGTGTTTTAACTTCACCTTGAACATCTTAAATATTAGCTTTTTACTTAATCTAGGCGTGTCCATAGTCCGGCCTGCAAACGGCCGGGGCTTATAATGTGTTATTTATGGCTCACCAGCTCTGTTAGAATAAATAAATCATTTTTTATATTTTGTTCCGCCTTTTACTACATAAACCATTTTAATACCATCTTTGTGCCTTCATAATATTGAGGGCATATCATCAGATATTCAGAGGCATAAGAGTGGGTTTCGATTATTTCTTATTAGACTGCAATGAAAGCACCAATACATCTGACAACTTTTTTTTTTAGTTGACGGCAACATGAACGAGATAGACGAGCTGCTTTACCTTAAATTTCTTAAAATGTTAGGTATTCTATACAGTTTGTTTAATGTTATCTAACTCTCCAGATATAATTTTTTTTTTTCGAGTTGTCATGCCTGAGCGGCCTATATTCCGTTACTTTGCCACTTGAAAAATAAAGGTAATTGAGTTACTGAAAATTTCCTTATAATGTGTATTTTCATATGAAATTTGTGGTGAAAAAAATGTCAAAAGGAAATATTGGTCCCAGGCATCTCCCTTTTAAAATTTGCCTGTTTTTAAAAAGTTCAGATACCCTTACCTTAAATATTCCCTTTTTACTTGCTCCATGTGCTACACCTCCTCTGGATTTATTTTTACTTATGGTTATTTTTATTTAGTTGTTTCTGATTAGTTATATGCCTTTAAATGTTTCTTTGATCTACTCAATTTTACCATTTACACATGTATGTAATGTGCTACTGTAGTTTATTCTACTTATTTGTTCTACTATTTTGTATATGTTTGTAAAAAAAAAAAAAACTTAATCCATGTACTTCTAGGGCAAAGCATCTTTTATCTTTTCCATGTGAAGACCAAAGTAATTCCACAGTCTGCTCCATAAAAAAGGTAACATTTAACATGTGATAAATTTTGTATCACTATTCCAAAAAGGAAATAAATTTAAACTCCTGTACTAGAAGCAGAACTAGGTTATTAGAAGTCGCTTGAAAGTTTTCTTTTAACTTGGAAATGCGTACAGTAACAGTAATGTGCTTCTGTACAGTACTTTCACATAGATTAGGCTTTTACTTTCATGTAAGTATAATATTAAACTAAATTACACTCATAACATTAACTACGTGCAGCACAGTGACTCATTTGTTGGCACCTGATAGACTGATTTAAGTTTTTCTATACTTACTGTTTTAATTGTATTTGCAAGCACAATAGTCTTTTTTTTATATCGCATTAATAAACCAACAGCCATTAAGATGCAGTTTTTTTTTTTATAAATCAGACACACCTTCAATATTAAAGAGATTAACAGTGAAGATCCAAACTGCTGCGAGCTAATCAAGTTAATCCAGATAACCATTCTGTACATTTGTAGTAAGAAGAAAAGAACATTGAGCAAAGTCTTCTTTAAGAGCAGACATGCTCTACCTTGTATGACTATTGTGTTTGTAACTAATAATAAGTTTGGTGAGGATGAGATTTCAATACTGTCAATTTGCTTTTAACACAAAGCTTTTTGCACTCATTTTTTCCAACACAGACTCTAGTTTGCTTAAAAACATAATACTAAACAAATTTTTGAAAGTTCTTAAAAATGTATAAAAGAGTTAATTCAAGATTTCTTCAATTCATTTGCTCCAATTTCCTTTTCCAAATCACCACCATGTTCTTGTCACTTAAAGCAATCAAGTAACGTAGTGCAGGATCCATTGTGACACTGTTTATGGATGGCCCTTCCACTGCACCAACTCCCTTCCGGACAGGTGATGGCCATTTAAGCACCTGTAACGTATAAAAAAAAAAGTTTTTAGATATTTTATTGTTGAAGTATACACAACATGATGGTATTAAGTAGTAGAAAGACAAGAATGTTTAGAATTAGTTTTTAATGAAGATTCTAATCAATCTGACACTCCCCTAATAAAGCAAATCTTATAAATAATTTAATGCAATTTATTTATATAGCGCTTTTTACATCAGTACATTGTCACAAAGCACCTTTACAGTGTCATGAGCCTTCTTGAGCGGCCGGGCAGATATGGGTGAAAACCCCAACGATTGTGTATGTGTGTGCGTTCCTAATACAAATTCACACCGTTGCTTTAATTTATTTACCACCAAGTATTTGACAAACACACTCTTGTGAAAAGCCCTGGAGGTTTATATAGTCTTTTCAATCACCAAGAAGTGGCTTAAGATGTCTCACCACAACCATGTGGTTCGAGCAGCAACACCAGTGTTTGGTGGCCAAGAGTTTGATTTTTATGGTCCTAACTGAGAAATAACACCACCGAACATCCGTCTTAAACCAGACCAACATAACCACATATCAAAACATAAAAAGTTGATTATTATAAGGTCTTAAAATAACAAACAAATTACACAGGGTCATCTTTTTTTTAATAAAATGAAGGCAAAAGTAGTGTGTAAGGAAATGCATGCCTCATTTATGTATCCACAAGCATTAAAAGAAGTAGTAGCCGCAGTTTGTTACTGTTAGTCACTTTCTATTGATTAAATGATCAGGTACTGTGACTAACCCTTCAAACACAGATATTAAATCAAAGTTTATTTAATCACATGCATAGCTATACAGGGTACAGCTAGCAATGAAATGCTCTGACGAAATACATTACATACAAAAAAAGTGATCAAGTGTGGCTTGTTTGGAGGGGCTGCCAGAAGAAGCACATTCTTTCCAAAAAAAATTAAAAATAAGATTCCCACAACAACAAAGCTAGGGTGCTATCTGAAGAAATCCCAAGATTTCTTTTGTGGACAGAGAAGACCAAATTAGGGACGTCATGCGTGAATCCAAAAAAAAAAAGGAAAAAACACTTTTTTTTTTTTAGGTTAAGTAAATTTAGCACTATAGATTATTTTTCGTTAGCAAGGCTATGATTCAAATGACATTCGTAACAATCATTCATACCTCAGTAGCAGGAATTGTTTTTCCACTTTCAAAACTGGCCCTCAGACGGTCTGTGATGTGATAAGTCCAAAGTCTTCCATTTTCATCCCCACAAACAACATAGCCAAAGCCTGCAGAATGCCAGAAACAAACATTCAGCCACAGATATCTTTAAACATGGCGTACAGATAAATTATCTGTGCGTGTGTGGAGGTGGGTTGTTAAGCGTAAATATGAAAAGTAACAAGTTTTGAAACTCTGCAGAAATCAGGAAGCTATTATTAAATTCTAACCCAACTGAATCAACTATAGATCTTATACGAGTGATTATGCCATCAGGGAAAATTATTAAAGTTAGTCATTTAGCAGACGCTTCAAAGTAACCCACCTGATAGTTGGGGTCAAACACAGGGTTACATACAGAATCGCTGTAGCAATGAGGGTTAAGGGTCTTCCTCAAGGACAGACTTTGGTAACTTAAGTGGACCTGGGATTTGAACTCACAACCCATAAATTGCTAGCCCAACACCATAACTGTTTAGAGCATTGTGTTTTTACAAACTTTTTTTATTTACTTTATTCCTCATGGTGTTCATTTATCATCATAGCCCTTGAAATATATATTTTGGTGGTATTCACCTGGACATGTGTTTAGAGACAGATATGGCATGTCCGTGTTAGACCACTGCAGCTCAGCCAGAATAACAGCGGACACCTCCTTTTTCTTTCCCTTACGCATTGCTCTCGTTCCACGCCAGCTCCACAGGTAAATAGAACCCTGCATGTGACTCTTAGATGCTGAAATAAAGCCAGAAAGTCAGTGTCATGAATTACGTAATGTTTACTTACTCCTAACTTCACAAGGCACAGTAAACCTAAATGTTGGCGATACTTACCCACAATGTCGTCTGTGAGAAAGCTAAGCCCATCGATTGTTCGATAGTTATTGGTCTTGCTCTGTTTCTTGTAAACAGGAAAAACTACCTCCATCTCCTCTTCCCTAAAAACAAATCAAGCAAATAAAATATAACAATATATACACACATTCACTTAAAATGATAAGAGCCCATGAGCACTGTTATTGCAGAATAAGCAAATTGGGAATTTTTCCCACTATTATCACTATTAGTGTATTAAAAAAAATAGATCTAGAAAATTTGTAACCACAGGCTATTCAAAATCTTTTTCTACGCAAGAAAAATGCACAAATATTGATGCTCTGGAATAGCACGCTTTAATCCAAAGTGACTTAGAAATGACAGAAATACTATTGTTATTTAAAATAACGTACCTTTTCTGAGTGTTCTTTGTGAGCTGGATGTCAAAGCTGTACATGCCATTGTCGCAGCCTGAAAGAATATGCGTCCCTGCGGATGAAGGCGGGAAGCAGAGATGTAGTGGCGTGGAGTCAGTCTCCAAAAGTAGCAGCTGACTGAAACCAAAGTAACCAATTAAAACTCCTATTTAAAACAACATACATACATAAAGATAACAATACTATTACTGTATCAAACCTGGTTTTATAATTGTAGTCACGGTCAAACCCGCCAATATCCCACATTACAATCCTGTTATCATATCCCCCACCTGGAAAAAGACATAAGCATAATCAGTAATTCATTTTCATTCAGTTGTCAATTATAAACAATTAAACATAAAGCTTTAATTCCTCAGGTATTTAGGGAAGAAAGAATGAGGATAAATCTCTAAAATTCTGAATTAACATAAAATAAAAACTTCAAATTTTGTAATAAATCGACCAACGTTTTTATTACATAATAATGTTCAACAGTGCATACAATCTGATTTCAGTTTCACAGACATTGTGACAAGTCAGATTTAATTCCTTGCTGCTGTAGTAACAGCACCCTCCACTGGCTGTTTAAATAAGATGACACTAGCTTGGGAAAATGAATTAGGAACTGTCACTGGTTGGCGCATAGGTAGGCAATGGGTGGCCCGTGGACCAGGTGTGGACGCGAGCATGACACTTCTGGCCCCTGAGATTGTTTGAACTATAATGAACAATAATGAAAAAATAAATAAAATCTGTCAGACCATGTCCACACATAGCCAGGTATCTGGAAAAACGAACACATTTTTATGCATTTGGGCTGAGTATCCAGATGAAAACATAAACTCTGTTTTAGAATCCTGAACGTCACCGACTGTGACAAATAATGTGAAGATGACTCCAGTCATGCGGCTGTTGTTTATTTTGCGTGTGAAGAAAATGAACGCTACCGGAGACGTGCTGATTCTTTAGTAAATTCAGACAATGTTTGCTCATTTATTTTTACAAACAAAATTTTTACAATGCATTGAGGGGCACGGAAGAAGGTGAACTTGGAGGTTGGGTGTTCGTTTTCAGAGACTCTGATTGGCTGACACATTTTAGCTTTATGTACCACTGACATCGAAGCGCTTTTGTGTATTTGTGAACTTTTTTTTTTTAAACGGTCCCATGTGTATAATATTATTTTCGAAAACAACGTGTAGGAAAAATCCCTTTTTATAAATACCCGGCTATGTGTGTACTAGGTCTCTGACTCAAAAATGCTATTTTGAAACTTCATATTCCAAAACAGAAATATTTATTTAGTCTAATAATGTGTATTTGTTTCAAGTAGATACGAGGGTGAATAAGCACATTAGTGATGTTTAGCATTAATTTTCAACATGGAAAAACAAGT
The DNA here is from genome assembly GCA_025769995.1 of Xyliphius kryptos. Lineage (NCBI taxonomy): Eukaryota > Metazoa > Chordata > Actinopteri > Siluriformes > Aspredinidae > Xyliphius > Xyliphius kryptos. The sequence goes on from JAOUQT010080583.1 coordinate 8,999, forward strand.
CAGTGGACTTCAAACACATAGTCCTTAAAACATGTCTTTTAAACGAAGGCCACAGCATCTTATCATTGTGAAATTTAAAACATGACTTCTTTCAAACAGACCGGACATCCTTGCATCCAAATTAGCATGCTTTGTTTCGTGATGCCGTCTGATATCGTGGAGACACCCTCATTACAGATCAGGCATGTCAGCTTTGCATTAATAAAACTGGGAGGATGAAGGCATATTTCTCTGTCCTTTCTTCTTCTGTATTTGCTCTTAACTTTTCTTTGATGGAGCCATTTTTTGACAGCTAACAAATGCTGTTGCTGTTTTTTTCTCGTTTTTTAATTTTTTTTTAATTAATAGCTCCCCCAGTGGTCAGTCCACAAATTTCACCCACATCACCCATCTTGAATGTCTTGTGCCCTGTGCATCTACTGTCATTTCAAGAGCACCTATTATTTACCGCCCCCACCTCCAGGTTGTGGCCCGCCAGGTGATGATTGGAAAATATCTGGCCCATGGCCATACTTATTTGCTATCGGTTTAAAAAAAAAACAAAAAAAAAACTTTATTCAGCCAGCTGTTTTAACTACATTATGTAATTAATAAGGTGATTTATTTGAATTCATTTTAAATACCCAATTCTAAAACATGGAAAAACAAGCAATTCATGAAATCCAATCAGAAAACATTAAAGTGTTTTGTGTTGAATGCGTAGAGAAGTCACTCACTAAACAGGAAGCTGGCATTGCATGGACTGAAGCGCAGGATGGATAATGCACGCCGACTAGCGCGGAACTCGCCGTATGCCAGGTTGGCTCTGGGGTGGATGAGTTTAACCAAACCCCTCTTTCCCCCTGCTGCGAGAATAGTGCAAGAACGGGAACTTCCACCTTCCCTCGTCATCCACAGTGTGGTCCAATCCAGCGTAAAAAACTCCTAAAACAAAAATATGTGTATATATAAAATATGATATAAATTCTTTTAGGGCTGCACGGTGGCTTAGTGGTTAGCACATTCGCCTCTCAGCGCTGGGGATTCTTGGTTCGAATCCCTATCTGGGTGG
>JAOUQT010080612.1:0-10049 GCA_025769995.1 Xyliphius kryptos
GTGTGTGTGTGTGTGTGTGTGTGTGTGTGTGTGTGTGTGTGTGTGTGTGTGTGTGTGTGTGTGTGTGCGCACGCGCTTCTGTTTTATGTCTCCGTCTCTGAATGACGTTATAGGGTTGTAACTCGACAGTCAGTGTGACATGTTGCCCTCCGCAGTTTGTTTTCATATCTGTATGGTTTTGATGTTTAGGAACTGAAATGGTGCACCATATGATAATCAGACTAGGTGGAATTAGAAGGTTTGTTCTGAAGTGGTCTGAGTTAGGGCATATGTTATTCTATTTATTAAAGTGTTAACTGTTCTTATTTCTGCAGCTTTCACAGAGCTTAGATCAGCAGAACCTACAGTCCTAACTACAGACGTAAAAAGAGAGAGGGATGAGAGTGAGGAACCGGAGAGGAAGAGACTGAAAACAGGTGTGTGTGTGGTGGCGGTTTTTGTGCTTGTGTGCACTCATTCTGATCTTTCATTAACAATTCTGTGCACCCCTGCAGTGGATCCTAAACGAGATACTAGAAGTTCAGATCAGATGGAGGAGAGTCTGAGCTGCATCATCTGTCAGGATCTACTGCACGACTGCGTCAGGTAACACACGTACACACACACAAAACCTGCACCGCACACACCTGCCTTACTAAACAGCTTAATGTGTGTGCATCTGTGTGTGTGTGTGTGTGTGTGTGTGTGTGTAGTCTGCAGCCCTGTATGCATACATTCTGTGCAGCGTGTTATTCTGAATGGATGGACCGCTCGTCCCTCTGTCCCACCTGTCGCTGTCCTGTGGAGAGAATCTGTAAAAACCACATCCTTAATAACCTGGTGGAGGCTTATCTGCTTCAACACCCAGGTACGCATGCACACACGCGCTTTAAAAAAACACCCATTCCAGAGCTGTCCTGCCTGATTGTTTCTAGTTGCTTTATAAGAAAATAGCTTATAATAAAGGATATGCATGTCTATGTGTGTGCGTGCACAGAGAAGTGTCGCAGTGTGGAGGAGCTATGCTCTATGGATGCTCGTAATAAGATCAGTCAGGACATGCTGCAGCCCAAAGTGGACCGCTACTTTTCTGATGAAGAGGGCAGTTCCGATTACCTGTTTGATCTGTCTGATAATGACAGTGACACCTCTGATCTCAGGTCAGGTTTATTAACCCGCCCCCATGCGTAACCATGCTCTGTGCACATTAATGTTAGCTCTGCTTTACCTGCAGTCAGCCGTACCTCACCTGCAGGCAGTGTCCCGGATACAGGAAAGAACTTAGCTCCACCCCCTGGATCTGTAACCCCACCCTAGAGGTGGAGCCAGCATCTGCCGATGGACCATCTACATCAGCAAACACCACAGGTGTTATACACACATACACATACAGGGTGCAGCAGTGTGTTAATGTCAAACTATGGTGTTAAGGGTTAATGGTGCTGAGTGTCTGTGTCCGCTCTTGCTCGCTCGCTCTCTCTCCCTTTCTCTCTCTCTCAGGTTCGGAGGAGTTTCAGTGTCGTCCTCATGGCAGTCACCTGATCTGTACCTGTTGCCTGCAGCCGATGCCCGATCGTAGAGTGGAGCATGTTGGTACGGGCCCCTCCCCTCAGCACTGTGAGTGGCCCATTGAGCTGTCAGTCATAATAATTACATTGCGTTCGGGAGCCTGACATCCTGTTTCTCAGGTTTGGTGTGTCAGAGGCCGTTCTGTCACCTGTACTGGGGCTGCCAGCGAATCGGATGTCACGGCTGCTTGGCTCGCTTCATGGGTCAGTCCCACCAACCTGATCCATAATAAACCTGAAATAATGTTTACATTACAGGATTAATGATTGTGTGTTTGTGTGCGTGTGTGTGTAGATCTGAATCTTACAGAAAAATGTTTAGATGGCGTTCTCAACAACAATCACTACGAGTCTGAAATCCTGCAGGTAAAGTATTGACACCCGATATAAACAGTCTGTGGCTCTGTGCAGTGAGGCTGACCTTCCACCAGATGGCAGATGTGTCTTATGTTCTGGTCATATAAGAACAGTCACATGGGTTTTAAATTATTCTGACCATGTGGTAGACATGAGGTAGGCAATAGGTAGGCAATAGGTAGGCACACAGCATCATGTGGTAGGTGTGAGATAGGCATGTTGGATCATATAGACTGTCCTGCTGCAGATTAAGATTAAAGTTATTCCCTGTTTATAATCAGAATCATCTGAGCTCAAAAGGACAGACGTGGAAGGAGCTGCTGCAAGAAGCACTGCTGTCTGTACAGGAGGGGCAATACCGTCTTTCAGGTACCCCCCCCCCCCATACTGTACAAACAATAATAAAATACTCCATCTTTAATCAAAAAATAAACATACAACTTTCATCATCTTCATTTCTGTGTGTGTGTAGACTTTCGGATCAGTTCTAACTCTTTTCTGTGTTACTGCTGTGGACTTCGGTTCTTTAGAGAACTGGCTTATATCTACAGAGAAAACATTCCTGCTTCTGATCTACCAGGTATTTCTTACACACACACACACACACACACACACACACACACACACACTGACTGAATGGCTGTCCATCATATCTGATAATGACGTCCACTTTGGTTCTTCAACAATGATATTTGATGACTATATAATCCTATACCTGGACCCACAAGTCCTACTTGCGGGTGGGATATGTAAAAGTGGTGGTGATGACAATACTGGCGTCCATGGTATCTCTCCTCCTTATCCTTCTCTGTTGTCTCCTTACTTTTCTTTCGTCTGCCGATGCTTGGACCCCGTGGCAGCACAGCTGCCGTCATATATTACGGTTGATATCCAAGTGCTCCAGTTATAGTGCTTCTTTTGTCCTCCAGCAGAGCGCTGACCCTGGTCTAGTTGGCCTTACAGCACTTTGTGAGGTAGTCGATTATGCAGCATCCTTACAACGTGGCCTATCCATAGCCGTTGGTGTTGGGTAATTATTGCCTCGATACTTAAAACAACCTGTTTTTCTGAGTAGCTCTGTATAAGGGAACTCGATCCCGCCCAGGTGATCCCCATAATACGCTGCAACAGCGTATGTGGAATTGTTCCATGTCCTTAATGTATCCGCTATAAGCACCCAGGCTTCGCAGCTATAAAGAACGTTGGTGATACAGACAGTCTGGTAGACGCAGACTTTAATGCAGAGTTGAATATTCTAATTCTAAGTCTTCCATAGGCAGCTGATGCTTTATGAGTTCGATTTCATGGTCAATGCAGTTATCATTTGATAGAATGCTTCCCCTATATCTGAAGTATGGGACTGCAGACAACTGTTTACCAGAAAGTGAAGACAGTGGATGTGGGTGGAATATTTGCGGTCTATTGGCAAACTACCTGTGTTGATGGTGAGTCCCAGCCTGCTATATGCCCATACTACTATATCAAGAACAGACTGACGATCCTGTGGGGTGTGAGACACCAGGGCACAGTCGTCTGCGTACTGTAGTTCAAGAACCCTTACGTTTTGACGTACTTACCTCCATTTAACCTGTTAGCTATATTCACCCCACTGTTATTCTCAATCTCTTTATGGAGAAGCTGCATAACATAAAGATGTTAGAGTGCTGGTGCTAGTACACACCCCTGACTAACGCCTGTGTGCACAGGGAAGGGAGCAGAATCACATGTGCAAATGTAAATATCTTGCACACTCGCATGTTCTCACAATTACACACATTCATAGTTGTTCTGTGGGTTTTTCTGCAGTTAATGTGACATCGAGGCCAAATTGTTACTGGGGACGAAACTGCCGAACACAGATTAAAGCTCATCATGCCATGTAAGACACACACACACACACACACACACACACACTCACTCTTACACTACTAGAAGGTTTGATAGTGTTGCTTTCATTTGGAATGTGATGGCTGGTTTGTTTTGTTTATTTTTTTTTTTAGGAAATTTAATCACATTTGTGAGCAGACCCGCTTTAAGAACTGAGGGCGTGTGACAGTGATGTGATCACTCTGCTTCGCTCACACTCACTAACTTCTTGTAGAGGTGGAAGTCCCGTCAGTGGCATTCTGCTCCGAGGAGGGCGCAGCTGCTTCTGATGAAGGATGTTAAGTTCTGTTGAACTCGGCCGGTGTCCTGGTCCCTCACCATGTCGTCCTGAAGGGGTTTCCTCTTATTAAAGTGGATGCTTTTGGATGTGGCACGTGGATCTGTCCTCAGGTCTTTCCTCTTAAAGAGCATCACGTATTTTTAATTATTTTTGGTCACCACCAGGGGGAGTGTTCTTACTGAGCAGGAGGTTACTGCCCTCTGTCTGTTAGATCTTACCTTTAAACACAGATTACAAACAGGAATGCAGAGAAAATCAGATTAACCCGCTAAACTAATCTCCGGACGGCGAACGTGCAAAATTTCCCAGCCGCTCAAGAATTTTGTGGTGCAGCGGTGAGGTAAGATGTTACCGGGAGCAGAATGTTCTCGTTCTCAGGTTTTACCCCATCTAAGCAGAGGCTCAGAATAAATCAGTAAGAGACAGCCCCCAGCTTGTCAGAGCTCAGAGAAACAGATTTGTATTTTTAGTTCAGTGTTTTGTTTCATTAAAGTGATAATTAATAATAAAAAAACCTAACTACGTTCACGTCTACTTTCCTCATCAGCCAGTTCCACGTTTATGTTTCATTTAAGTCATACACCTATACAGGCTGAGGTCTAAACACTCAGTTACAGCATCTTTACACACACTGCTGTGCTGTTCCACCATAAAGTGAGCATCAGCAGACAGTGTGTTTCAAACATTCCACATTCTGCTGGTTTAGAATAATAAAACATTAGCTGCTCCATAAACAGAAACCCAGTTTAAAGTTACATTTATTAATATGCGTTAGTCACTGCATTTCTTTTTACAAAAATAATTCCCTTTATAAAGCTCCTCTCACAGGACCAGGACAGCTGATCTCAGACTGTAATAAACGAACCCTGCTGTAATCAGTGAATATAAAACATTACAGAGCGGCAATATTAATCAGAGCTGAGATTACTTTCAAATGAACACAATTCTAAACTTTCTAAATATTAAAGTTGAGAGGGAGCAGTGTAGAGATGTCACAATGCTGTACTGCACCCTGTACACACACACACTGCACATGGTGTGTGCAGTGAGCAGTGCTGTACAGGTGAAGAACCTGTTACAGGGTTGGTGCACCATCAGTTATGACACTTAAACCTGGTTATAAGTTTATATATCTGACGCGAATGATTAATTTGAATTAGAGGTCAGTTCTGCTGCGTGCGCTGTATTTCCCTCATACTCAGTCACATCGTCTGAATTGTACTGGAGGTGTTTTCTTTAGACGTCCGTTATCTTTTATTCCGCCAAAGCAGGTCTGGTTCGGCGTTCGGATGAAACCAGAGGTTCCTGATCGTCTTCCTCGGTGAAAGAGAAAACGGGGACAGTGGCATTATCATCATCAGGGGCAAAACCATAGGTTTTACAGTCTGGCCCTCCCACTTGCCCACATAGGGCACCATCAGGGTCAGATTGCTCCTGAGGAACAGTGGGGGGCAGGATGGTGCGCAATGGGCTGCTGCAGCGTTGATGCTGAGACGAGCTATAAAGAGGAAGTGACGGCGAGCTGCCAAAGGAATCTGACAAGATCCGCAAATTCCCATGATCCACGACAGAGGTGGGGGAGACCTGGGGGAAGAGACACAGATTACCATGAACTACATCACAACAAAACAATGAAATGTGACACAACAATATTATACAATGAATTTCCAGAAGTGTGGAGAGTAGAAACCATTCAAAAACCATAAAGACACATCAGTGTGATTTCAGTATTAAACTCCTGCAGAACCCACATCCTAAATTCTCTTTAGACTACTAAGAGATTTAAAGAACTAATCACATCCTAATCCTGATAATCCACTCAATCTGAACAAGTTCATCAGATCAGAACACAGCAGATCCCTGCCGTACCATTTCCATCATCAGTGCTACTGCTGCTTTTGTTCCTGAATGGGCTTTAATGAAGTGAACGGTCACTGAAGCAGAGTGATGATCAGAAAAGAGCAAAGACTTTATCATCATTAATATACTCACTGTTGTTTCCACCAGTTTGGTGAAGGGGCTGCTTAGATTCCAGCTGCACCACTTCCTGTGTAACTGAGGAATCGGCAGGAGGAAATCCTGGAAGGTTCGGACACTCCAGGCTCGAGGACGAGCTAACTCGATGGGACCGGTCCACTCTGAGGGCACGCTACGAGGCACTGTCCAATCAGGATGGTGCACCTGCGTGGTTGCACTGTGCCACACAAAGCGTTCTTGCTGCTGCATGGGACAGATTTAAATACCATCAGTATGAAAAGAACAATTTCACTGTTGTGTGTTGCAATTGGTTAGCGTAGAGGAGTGTGTGTATATACATTTAACACTTCTGTAAGGGTTGTGTATGCACAGTGTATCCTCCTCTTTAGATTTTATTTTGTTTGTGTATTTTTTTATTTGCACCTTTAGATTTTTGTGATGAGAGAGGAACAGAGAATCCATAACTCGATCAAGTTTAAACAAATTCATATCTTACAATGCAGTGAAAAGTGGATGTGTGTGTGTGTGTGTGTGTGTGTGTGTTTACCATTGGAGGAGTAGGGCCAGGTGTGGTTGTGTTTGAAATCACAAAAACGTCATCCTTCCCCAACTCCACATCCAACAGATCATCGTTATGAGAAACGTCATAGGAACCAGACATTAATGTGACAGGAAGGAGAGATGAGCTGAGAGTACAGCTGTTACCTGTGGGGGTACACGTTACCTGTGTGAGGTTGGCATCTGTGAGAGGTTCTGTGAGGTTGGTACCTGTGAGCGGTTCTGTGAGATTGTATCTTTGTGTGGCTCTGTGTGAGGTTGGTACCTGTGTGCGACTCTGTGTGAGGTTCTGTGAGGTTGGTACCGGTGTGCGGCTCTGCGTGAAGTTTTGTAAGGTTGAGACCTGTGTGCGGCTCTGTATGAAGTTTTGTGAGGTTGGGACCTGTGTGCGGCTGTGTGAGGTTCTGTGAGGTTGGGACCTGTGTGCGGGTCTGTGAGGTTGGGACCTGTGTGCGGCTCTGTGTGAGGTTCTGTGAGGTTGGGACCTGTGTGCGGCTCTGGGTGAAGTTTTGTAAGGTTGGGACCTGTGTGCGGCTCTGTGTGAAGTTTTGTGAGGCTGGGACCTGTGTGCGGCTCTGTGTGAAGTTTTGTGAGGTTGGGACCTGTGTGCGGCTCTGAGGTTGGGACCTGTGTGCGGCTCTGTGAGGTTGGGACCTGTGTGCGGGTCTGTGTGAAGTTTTGTGAGGTTGGGACCTGTGTGCGGCTCTGTGAGGTTGGGACCTGTGTGCGGCTCTGTGTAAGGTTCTGTGAGGTTGGTACCTGTGTGCGGCTCTGTGTAAAGTTTTGTGAGGTTGGTACCTGTGTGCGGCTCTGTGTGAAGTTTTGTGAAGTTGGGACCTGTGTGCGGCTCTGTGTGAAGTTCTGTATGGCTGGTACCTGTGTGCGGATTTATGTGAGTTTCTGTGAGGTTGGTACCTGTGTGTGGCGTTGAGTGAGGTTGGTACCTATTTGCAGCTCTGTGTGAGGTTCTGTGAGGTTGGTACCTGTGTGATGTTGGTACCCATTTGCAGCTCGTTTAAGGTTGGTACCTGTGTACGGCTCTGTTTGAGGTTGGTCAATACCCGTGTGAAGTTCTGTAAGGCTGGAGCCTCTTTGCGGCTCTGTTTGAGGTTGGTACCTGTGTGCAGCTCTGTGTGAGTTTCTGTAAGCGACTGTGTGCAAGGTTATTACCTGTGTGCAGATCAGTGTGAGGCTTTGTGACGTTGGTATCTGTGTGTGGCTCTGTCTGAGGTTGACCTGTGTGCGGCTTTGTGAGAGTTTGTGAGGTTGGTATCTCTGTAAGGTTGGTACCTGTATAAGTTTCTGTGTGAGGTTGGTACCTGTGTGCAGCTCTGTGAGGTTGGTACCTATGTGCGGTTCTGTGAGGTTGGTACCTATGTGCGGTTCGGTGAGGTTGGTACCTGTGTGCGGTTCTGTGTGAGGTTCTATGAGGTTGTCCTTTTTGTCGAGTCCTTGTTCAGGAGCAGATATAACCAGCTGAAGTTCACTCCCAGAAGCGTGGGGAACCTGAACGACAGACACCATGATGTTACGAAAACACAAAGCGGCAGACGGCGGTGTGTGAGGATTCGACAGCTGCATCAGTCGGGTGTTTACCTCTGGACAGACAGACGGCGTGGAACCGTTGGAACCTTCGACACACAGTTTCATTCTGTAAAGAAAAAGAAGAGAAGATCTTTTAATGACTCAGTGAGCTTTTAAAGAATCGTAAAAGTGACCTCACAGTAAAAATAAAATAATCCTCCTCCAGTAAAGAGAGGAAACATGGAACCCACAAGATGTCTCAAAAGGAAAGATCCCCAGCTGTAGGTCTGTGTGAGGAGTTCAGAGGTTGGATGGGGCGGGACATTGTGCAGGTATTCAGTTAAAGACAGAACTGATTCTTACCTTAAGATCAAAGCCAGGACCACCATAAACGCCACCGCAAAGAAAGCCGCGATGCTTACAGCCACTAGCAGAGCCGTTACTCCACCACCTGAGGGCGTCGCTGCGTGCCGTCTTTCTGCCTCAGCCGGGGTTCGGGTGATATTCTGATAATGAAACATTAACACAAACCCTCGACCCCAGTGCGTGTTGGTAATGAGCTCCATGATGACCTCCACTATTTCCGTGTCGGAGCCAAAGACCAGCTGACTTCGGGATGGGTGCCTGGACCCGCAAAACCGTGAGGAGAAGGAGATGAGGTCTGTAATGTAGAGGACATCATGCGGACAGATTTCCGGTGGGGACTGTTGGGTTTCGGCTCCCTCCTCAGGTAAGATCTGCTGTAACGGATCCTCGGTGTGGTCCCCTGGAAATGAAGGCAAGATGGAGGTGTGCTGTGACCTCATTCTACTCAAACTGTCTTGTAGGACCACTTGATTCTCATCGATCATGTGATGTTCCTTCATCTCATTCATGGATGGTCTGTTAGAAGGTGTCCCTTTGGGCCTGTCACCAAAATCTGTGGAGTTCCTTTTTGAACAGCCCGGACCCTCATAGATGTCAAAGTCAAACATCTCCATGGTCAGCTGTTGACCCACAGGGATGAAGAACTGCCAGACGCAGTGGGTTCCAGAGGAGTAGTTATTTGGAAACCCAGGAGACAATACGAGACCCTGAACATAGACAGCATCTACTTTGGCTCCACATTCAGAGTACACCTGCAAAACATCCAGCAAGTTCCTGTGAATACGAGACGGAAGGAACCACAAGAACCAGCACTGAAAAACATGGATCTGTAAATAGAACCCCAGGATGAACTGATGCAGGAGAAGGTTCAGGTGATAACAGGTGGTCAGATTCAACAAAAACATTACCATTACACATTCAGATTCATCAGTGTGAATCCAACCACACACATACATATGTGTATACATATATATATATATATATATATTTGCAATACAGTCTCAGTATAAAGTACAGAAATTAAGGGAACCTCGAAGCTGGCACCCGAATGCTGCCCTCAACCAACTGCCAACCCAAAGTGACTTTGCTTAGGAGAAGAACCTGGAATGGAATAGACATCAAAGGTTTTTAGAGGTTTTACTCCTGTTCTCAGTCATTTTAGAGCAGCAGCTTTAGAATTTTTTGGGGCGATATCTTTGGGGGTGGTAGCTTTGGGGCAGAAGCTGAAGACAGCGTAATAATGCAGAATGATGAAGCCAGAGGGATCCTGCAGTAGTAACCTAATAGATCTTGTGTGTATGTGTGTGTCCTAGCAGTAAACACACTGTGGGAAGGTATTTCTGCTTCACACACAGCTGCTAATATCATCCAGGTGCTGGAGGCGGTGGGAACGGGGCGCCGCTGCACACGGCTCAGAAGCAGGCTGAGGGGAGGTTATGGGTTGGACTGTTTTTGTTTGTGGAGTTCCCTCACGGCTCAGATCTCAAAAAGTTGGCCGGTACGAAGACGAGCCCTCGGCAAAAAAAAAACACAAGAAAACAATTAGATCCAAA
>JAOUQT010080622.1:0-10049 GCA_025769995.1 Xyliphius kryptos
GACATCAGACAGTGGATGTTAAACAATTTTCTCTTACTTAACTCTGAGAAAACTGAAGTACTGGTGTTAGGACCACAAGCAGCTAGAAGTAAAGTTTCTGATATTTTACTGTCTCTGGATGGGTTTCCCCAAGTACAGCTGTAAAAAGACCTTGATGTGATTATTGATTCTAGACTTTACTACGACTCTCATGTAGATAATACCACCAGGATAACATACTTCACCTTAGAAACATTGCTAAGATCAGAAATATGCTGGCACTAAATGTTGCAAACAAACTTGTCCATGCATTTGTTACCTTTAGGTTGGATTATTGTAATGCGCTGTTGTCTAGTTTGTTCCAGTAGGTGCATAAACAAACTAGTTTAGCAGTTAGTCCAGAATGCAGCGGCAAGAGCACATCACCCCTGTCTTATCCATACTGCAATGGCTACCGGTCAAATTTCGTATTGATTATAAAATACTTTTGCTTACTTACAAATCAGTTAAGGGTCTCGCACTACAGTATATAGTTTTTTATGATCCACTACGCCCACTTCGTTCAAAAGGTGCAGGCTATTTGACGATACCTAGTATTAGAAGGGCTACAGCAGGGGGCAGATCATTCTCTTATAGAGCCCCACATCTATATAATAGTGTTACAGTTATTGTTTGGGACTCAGACACAATCTCAGTCTTCAAGTCTAGGCTAAAAACTTATTTATTTAGTCAAGAATATCATTTATATTTCCTTATAGTTTAGCGCTTTGAGCTAAATTGTTTATGGTCATAGAGTGTTTTGGTAAACTAGGATGTTTGTATGCTATCCTTATGCCACGGGGGTCCTTCATGTACTGTGACAGTTAGACACCATTGTAAAGCTTATATATTAGCAAAAAGTCCACCCAAATCTTAAAGTCTTAAAGTGTTAGAGAAAATACATACTGAGGAGGATACAATATACCAAAGAACACATCAACTTGATTAAAAGGAAATAGAGAAACATTTCTTGGACAGATGAATTTCAAATTGTTGCATCAGACAACCCCCAAACTAAATTCTAGCTTCAGTACAAATGAAGCATGGTCATGCCAGCATCATGATTTGGACATGTGTCTCTTGATATGGTGCACGGCCTAATTACAGCATACCGCACACGAAATGGTAGACCACGTAAACTGACAGAGAAGTGTCAGCGGATGCTGATGCATATAGTGCACAGAGGTCGCCAATTTTATACAGAATCAAGCACTACAGACCTCCAAGAGCTTCAAGGAATGGGTTTTCCATGATCGAGCAGCTAAATATGTGCATCAAGGCAGGTGAGAGAATATTTCTGGCAATATAATGCATCAAAATACTTAAAGAAATCCTGTTGCCTTATACCGACTGAAGAAGAAATGCGAATTGAAATGGGTAATGCAACAAGACAACGACCCAAACTCTCCAGAAAACTAGCAAAATATTCATTCCAGTACAACAGAATTCTTATGGTTATGGAATGGCCAGCCCAATCAGACTTGTGGGGTGACATCAGAGATGCCGTTTCTGAGGAAAAACCTAGAAATGCAAATGAATTGTGGAATTTAATCAAGTCATCCTGGGCTGGAATACAGACATTGACTATGTAACACTATGTAAATGTGTTTTAATAAATCTGTGATTATACTGAACTACATATGATGTTAGTGATTGACAGGAATGATAAATCATAAAGATAATATTTAGAGTTTGTAAAGATAAATACACAATATTTTGAACAGATCGATGTTAATTTATTGTTATTTTCTGTAAAAAAGTTTCAAATAATTTATTGTTTAACATCATCCTAAGAACCAGTGTCTATTCTAATGACAGGAACACGGTCATACTCATACACAAGTCTCACATCATACGCAAAGTCACGTATCAATACACAAGTCAATGACAATTTAGCATTTCCAATTCACCTAACGTGCATGTCTTTGGACTGTGGGAGGGAACCAAAGCACCCTGAGAAAACCCACGCAAACTACACACTGAATTTCCAGGTCTCCCCATCCGGGTCGCCCCAACCAGGTCCTCCTGCTGTGATGCCGCAGCACTATTCACTGCGCCACCGTGTTGGCCAAAGATTATATACATTTCCATTTATGGATTGATTAAGAAAACAGTGTGTAATGGTCCTAATAAATGGAAATAAAAACTATTAAAGATTGTGTAATTAACTCATGTTTTTACAACACTGATATTATTTTGAACCCCATATTTGCTAGTTAACGGTTAGTCTGATTTAATGCTTTATATTAACCTTTTAATATGTAACATTCTTAATGCCATAATCATAAATGAATAAATGTTGCTGGTAATATATTTTTTAAAGATTTTAAAATGTTAATGTTGGAATCGAATAATGCTTTTTAATTATTTTTCCTGTAAAATCTATGCGTCATTTAATGCTTATTAATACTCCACAGAAACCACTGACTGTCAAAGCAATTTCAACCAAATACATCATAATGGACAATTGATTATTTTTAAGCGTTGCTGTGACATTTATAGTGCATGTGATAGAAGATACTTTAATATTTATATTATAAAACACTACACCTACAATTTGTTGTTTAGTTAAATTAAACATTTTGAACATACATACACAAATCTACATTGATGAAATCTCACACTACTTCTACACCTTCCCCACATTAATTAATTCGCCAGCTCTTGCTCACTACGTGAGGCATCAAATAATATGTCCTAGCGAGATCCATGAAACCAGCCACCTCACCTTGAACAGGTGCATCATGCAATGCTGCATCATATGGCAAAACAAAACACTAAAAGAAAATGCTTGAGCTCTGTTCTGCATAAATGAGCTCAGTCAATTCAATCTATTGTATTCTGGTCGTCGATCACAGTGTCATTGTCTAAATTCAAACTGTTTTACAATTGTACTTCTGATTTAAAAAAAAAAACAGTATGATACTATGCCCAGAATGTTCCAATTTAGAACCATTTAAAGCTTTATAAAACTACCAAGAATAAACATGAGGGAAACGGCCAATGATTGTAAACAAAAATAACCTGGAGTAGAGGTTACAGCTTAAAAAAGTTCAAAATTCTTATGAATATTGTGAATGTATTAGTATCACCAAATTCTGCTCTGCACTTACATCAGTGGCATAGAGAATATCCACAATTCTCTGCAGGGTGGGGTCCCCCTCACTCTCCTTCTCCTGACAGATCAGCTCAATGTTTCTCAGTTTTCCAAAGTAAAAGTCCCGTTCCTTCTCCATATCCTGTATTGTAGACTTTAGAATGTTCACCTGAGAAATAAAAACAATGCATGTCAAAGTATTTTTTATAAATTATATAATTTCGTACTACTGAATGTATACTTGTATGGTAAAGGATTTAATATTACTTTAACTGTTGGAATATCTCACTTCTGTTGTTTGGTCCATCATATATTTGTCTTTGTTTTGTGCAGTATTACTACTACCGGTTATTATTATCATAATCATAACCACCATCACATATTTTTAATGAATTAAGAATTCTTGAAATTTAGAGAAATTAAATGCATAAATTTTATTCTTGCATCAGTACTGACAAAACACCTCTTGTATAAGTTCCGCCCTTTCATCATCGCCACCAGTTCCTGGCCTCCGTGCAGAACTAGGAGTCATCTTAGGTGCTACTTTTCCAACAGCTGCCCTCTGTGGCGCTATAACAAACCAATAAGTATGTAAACCAACAAATAAAACCGAGAGAGTCCTAGTTTAAAAGTAATAGTATGCTGAAGCTCGTACAAATCAACCAACCTGCATTGATGATCTTTTTGGGCTTATTGAGTGCAGGCACAGATGAGTTCGGCACGGGCGTAGAGTCTTGGCCTTGGCGCGCCTCCACTGGGTCATACTCTTTTCCGTCATAGTTAGCATCAAAAAACTTCTTAAACCACTGCACAAATTCAAAGTTGTCCTGGAACTTCCCCTTTATCAGCTTGTCGACAGGGATGATCTACGGCAAAAAGATGAATATTAAACTGATCAAGATAAAAACTTTTAAAACAAATCCTCAAAACTGAAAATCCAATCAAGTCTAAAATAAATGACCTAATTTTATCTGAGGGTTCTTCACAGCAATTGTTAACTATTAGCACAGTGCCGCTGTAGCGGGTTCATTATATACAGTTGTGGTAAAAATAATAGTAAAGCTTAGAATCCTTATAATAATATATATGATATCCTAAATTTTATCAATTGATTTATTATTTTACAGAAAAAAATAATAATATTGGGCTGTTGAAAAAACAGGTATTCTCCAGCTCATGAGGATTTGACAACTTTCCTTGATTCCTTTACATTTCTTGGTTTTGTCTCAAAAACTGCATTTTTTATGTCACCCATAAGTTTTCTACTGGATTAAGGTCTGGAGATTTTTCTGGCCACTTATTTATTGCTGAACAATGTATGTAATGACCCATTTTGGGGTTTTCAGATAGAAATCAATTGATACAATTGATTGATTGAACTGATTGATACAAAGCCACATACAACTAAAAGCCACACTTTATTAGGGGCATCTGCCATGGGTATATGAAGAACAAGAGCATGCAAGGTGCTGGTCAGTGTATAATGCTACGGGCCTTGTTAAAAAGAGCACATATGGGAGCAAGGTGTACCGTCAGACTTAACTACATGCATTTACACATTGGTAGCACAATACCATCTAGAGAGCTACAACATTAAGATACATTTAAAATAAATCAATTAAAATAAGAATTATTACCCAAGATTATTTGCCATAATACCAAGGTTTAACCTATACATACGTGCATTTTCATAAATAGCACCACCTAATGCCTGAATTGTTTGAGACTTTAAAGATGAGTAGAGAGGCCCTAAATGGACACAAATGGCAAGTTTTCTTGATGTTAAGCCTGTCAGAAACCTGCAGAATGCTGATATGCTTATGGCTTTGAGGCGTATTGATGTATCATTGTGTTCTTGAGTGATCAATTACAGTCTGTTGATTAGATGCTGAATATGATGTTTGTTTGCGATAATATCCATTAAAAGCACCCCCTAAAAGAGTATTGTTGGCCCACATTGGCAGCTACCTTAGAGTCTGGTCATCAATGTCTGTGTCAAATTTGGGATTTTTAAGTTTTTAAGTGACTGAATGAATGATGATTTTATCAGTATGGGCGCGCGTATGGGTGCTAGTACACAGTTCAACTATTAGACAAAATGATAAAAAAAAAAAAAAATCCAGGAAATCACATTGTAGGATTTTAAAAGATTTTTTTATAAATTATGGTGAAAAATAAGTATTTGGTCAAAAACAAAGGTTCAATGAGGTCAGACATTTTCTGTAAGTCTTCACCAGGTTTGCACATGCTGTAGCTGGTATTTTGGCCCATTCCTCTATGCAGATATCATCTAAAGCAGTGATGTTCTGGGGCTGCCACTGGGCAACATGGACTTTTAACTCCCTCCACAAATTTTCTATGGGGTTGAGGGCTAGAGACTGGCTCGGCCACTCTAAGAACTTAAAAATGCTTTTATGGAGCCACTCCATCATTGTCCGAGCGGTGTGTTTGGGATCATTGTCATGCTTTAAGACCCAGCCACGTTCCATCTTTAATGCTATGACGGCTGGAAAGAGGTTTTGGTGTTTTAATTTATACTTAAGCAATTTGTTTTGTCAATAATTCATCTTGTTCTTGCTAGTCTTTGTAATCCCACACATACCACAGTTCTTAAATTACTTTCTTAGCCATTTCTCTTTTTCTGCTGAATTACACACACACTACCAGAGAATGCAGGGCTGACATCATTTATAGACAGTTAATTTGTTATAAACCAAACGAGGATGGTTTATCTCAAGTTTTATTCCTCTTATCTCAAGGAGTTTTTCCTTGCCATTGTTGCCATTCGGCTTGTTCATTAGGGATAAAAAACTAACCTTGTGTAATGTTCATGATAATATACACTGGACATAATTTCTCTAAAGTTGCTCTGTGTCAGTGTTCCATTGTAACAAACATTATATAAATAAAACTAAAATCAATCAAAAAGTTTGTAGCCAAATGTTAAACTTCCTAGCCAAAGACAATATCCACTAATGGTTGCATATGAGGGAATTAAAGAAACCATTGACTTTTTAAAGCAGGAGTCTTTGCTGAAACACACTGATGTGTTCCTGTGAAGAAGCCTAACTTCTTAGTCAGTGCAATAATCAACACCTAGTGTTGACATAGTGACAGATATACAAACAATGCTTTGAAACATATGTACCACTGGATACCAAATATCATATTTGCGTTGTATACAACCTCTTGTATCAAAAAATATGGAATCACCAGTCTAGGAGGATGCTCATTCAGTTGTTTAATTAAGAAAAAAGCAGATTACAGACACAACACCAATGTCATTTGAAATGGCAACTAAGAAACACTAAAAAAAAATCTGTAACAGTTACTTTTTTAGACCAAGCAAAAGGGGAAAAAATATGGACTCACTCGATACTGAGAAAAAAAAATTATGACATCACCCTGTAAATTGTCATTTCCCAAACCAACATCAGTATCACATTAGATCTGTTTGTTAGTCTGCAGCTAAAAAGATCCTTCAAGACTGGTGATTCCATAATTTTTGCCAGTGGGTGTACATTTAGATGACCACCTTTCAATATTATGACATTTGATTCGTTTAGTTGCCCATTAAGTGGCTACATCTAGTTATGAATTCTTTCCCATTTAGTATTATATATAGATATTTTCTGGCAAAACAGTAATTAAACATATTAGTGATGTTAGACTGCTATTAATTTTGAACAGAACTGTAATCTTTGTATTTCAACAACAGTTTATAAAGCATATATTTGTCCGGACACATTTGGAGCCATGATTCGGAAAACACGAGCTTGTCTTGATGCACTTACTGGCACTACAATCTTGCCACCTATATGAAAATAACTAAAAAATATCTAAATTGTTAGTCTGGAGATAATTTTGTCCTGAATGGCATAATTCATGAACAATACTTGCTTATCGCTCTGGAGGGTATAAGTCAGCTTTTTGAACATAGGCACACAAAGAATCTAGACCGGGATGGGCAATTATTTTTTCTAGGGCCACAAGATAATAAACCTGAGGTGTTTGAGAGGGAAATCAACAATATCCTGAAATATGTTGGATATTAATTTTTTTAACCTGTAAAGAGCAGTAAATTGTATCATTTTCATTTTGATACTGGTGATAAAAAGAATAGGGATATTATATTAAAATAAACATACAAATATAATTCATAAACAGAAAAATAATAACTAATAATCAAGTCATTTTATTTTTAACACTTAAATACTGAATAAAAGTTTTATAAATGCAAACAAGGAACAAAGTAAATACACAAGTAATAAACACTTTATATTTCTTTTTATTCAATTTTCTAATTCAGTGATAAACATCAAGTCTGTTCTGAGCCTCAACACGTGACCTAATTGTGGCTGAAAGTCTGATGTGTATATGTGAATGAAAGCTAAAAGATGGACATCAAGTGATGAAGGATGTGTTTGAATTAATGCTTAGATCATTTTTATCTGGATATATTAGCCCTGCAGCTTCCAATACACCCTCTAATAAACTCTCTAAGAAAAACGTTTACTGATTCTAGTGAGAAAAATCCTTCTTATATTTACATTTATCCAGAAAGACATCTGACTTGTTTCGCTCTTCAGTAGACAAATTCTTGTATTTTTCAGCATGTTTGGTTATGTAGTGCTAAATTAAATTGTATTTCTTGAAATTCTTGTCTATTTTTAACGACGGGGGCAAGGACATACTCATACAGGTTTAATCTTATACACAATGTCACATATCTATACACAAGTTAAAGACAATTTAGCATTTCTAATTAACCTAGCGTGCATGTCTTGGGACTGTGGAAAGAAACAGGAGCACCCAGAGTAAAGCCACCTGAACAACAGAACATGCAACCTCCACACAATTTTCCAGGTCGCCCCACCTGGGGATCAAACCCGGAAACGTCTTGCCACAGCAGTATGCACTGCACCGCTATGCCACCCCTCCATTCTGTAAATAAATATTTTTCATATGATGCCTTGTTAAAAATGTGTCGTTCAGAATTTTTTTTTTTTCAGGAGCTGACATTTTGAGGATCTGTAGGTACAGTCGTATGCGCCACCTTCGCATGTGTCCATACTTGACTAAAACACTTTTAAAATAAAAGCAGCATCACATGTCAAACTAGCATTCATTTATATTTCTTGTTTGTGAATGACCGCCAACAGTGCCAGACAGATAGGGCAACAAGCCAGATGTGGTCACCGGCCCTTAAATTGCCCAGGTCTGATATACACAGTTTATGCCAGAATGCAACGATTAATTATGCCTGTTGAAAATAAATGGAACCTCTGACCCTTAACCAGAAGGCAGACAATATGGGGCCTATCCGCAGTACAAGAGGTCTGATCGGGTTAGGTCCAATTTCATAGAGATGATCAGGCGATATGCCAAACACTTCTTGGTGCATGGGATTATTCTTGTAATCTTTTATCCAAGAAGGCTGTTCGCAAGCTGATCTGAAGTCTTCTTATAAGCAGAGATGGTTCACTTGCTTCAACCTACAGGCTTGAGACGGGAGACGTTTTGAAGGGCACCCAGGATGAGCCTGAGGCCTTGGTGGTAGACTGTATTTAGATGTTTCAGATATGATGGTCTGGCAGCTCCATAAACTGTACTACCATAATCAAAATGGGGCCGGATGAGTTTCATGTTTCAAAAGTCGTAGATTTGCATAACATTTATTTTGCAATTTTTATTTTGGTATTTCCTAAGACCTTTATAAAATGTAAGGAGTTCAGGCATTTCTTTTTAAGGAACTGGATGCGAGTCTTGAAGGTAAGTTTGGAGTCCAGCCACAGCCCCAAAAACCGAACTTCTCAACTTTCTCAGCCCTCAAGATACAAAATGTCAAAAAGCACAGAGACTACATGTTGCTTGCTGACGAAACCACCACAAATGTATTTCAGATGATCCTCTGTACTCCTACAGTTCCTAAAACTAGTAAAACTACACTCTGATATTTATTCAAAAATGGTTAAAGAAAATCTTCAGTCTTAACGTGATGTAGGTGGGAGGGGTTTTCTTTATTCTTCATGTTTTTGACCATATTCCACACTAGTCTTGATGCTACTTTCAGGTTTGAGATAAAAGCCTCCCAGGAATGTCTATTGGCCTGGTTGATAATACTTCGAGAGCTTGTACCCTGTAGATTTTCAAAAGGGTCAGGTTTTATGTGGTGGGTTGGTAGCTAAACTTTCTACTTTTTACATATTCTAATAGCAGCCTTGCAGTCATCGTCAAACCACTTATTTCTGTGATTTCTAAGCCTCACTGAGGATTTAGGTATTGAATCTGCTGCAAAGAGAAGAAGGATATCCAAAAACTGCTTCATTAAGTTATTTGCAGCGGAATCAAGGTGTTTTAAATTTTGTTCACACAAATAGCTAAACAATGACTAATCAGCTTTTTTCAAATTCCATTTCTGTTTAGATGCTGTGCCGAGCTTATGCTGTATGCCAACGAGAAAGGGAAGTGGTCACTTCCACAAAGGTTTTTAGCTCTTTGCCAGGTCATGTCAGTATAAATCTCTGGAGAACAGACAGATCAATAGCAGAATATACCCCATGTCCAGGGTGAAGGTATGTATTGGAACCTGTATTTAATAAGCACAGGTTGCTTGAAGTAAGCAGTTGCTCCACCAATCTGCCTTTAACATTTGTACTGGCACTGCCCCATATAGGGCTGTGGGCGTTGAAGTCTTCCAGCATGAGAAAGAGCGAGGGTAACTGTTCGATAAAATTGTTAAATTCCTGTCTCTAACATTTACAGCGGTTAGACAATGAAACCGAAACACCTGGTTTTAGACCACAATCATTTATTAGTATGTATATCCTTTTGCGGCCAATACCGCGTCAATTCGTCTGGGAACGACACATACAAGTCTTGCACAGTGGTCAGAGGGATTTTAAGCCATTCTTCTTGCAGGATAGTGGCCAGG
>JAOUQT010080639.1:0-10048 GCA_025769995.1 Xyliphius kryptos
AATGATAAAAGGGATAAAAAAAAAAAGAAAAACCTGACTAAAAAACAAAACAAAACAAAAAAAAAAATACTACCAAAACAAAAAAAGGCTAAAATTCTAATCATGCTAATGTGGCAAACATACCAAACTATTAAATGGTAAAGGGAATAAAAAAAAAGAAAAACCTGACTGAAAAAACAAACAAAAAAACTTTAAAAAAGCAAAAAAAAGGCTTTCATGCTAATTAAGCTAATGTGGAGAACATACCAAACTGCTAACTGGTCAAAGTGTCTAACCAAAAAAGAAAAACCTGACTAAAAAAACAAAAACAAAAAAAAAAAATTAGAAAAGCAAAAAAAGGCTAACATGCTAATAATTCTAATGTGGAGAACATACCAAACTGTTTAATGGTCAAAGTGGTAAACAAAAAAAAAAAACCTGACTTAAAAAAAAAAAAACGCTATAACGAAGCTAAAATGCTAATCATACTGAGGTGGAGAACATGCCAAACTGCTCAATCGTAACAAAGGCTAAGCAACATGACCCTGACGGAAGAACAAACACCAAAGAAAGAAAGAAAAGGAAAAAGCTGAAAAGTTGTCTGAAATACAAAGAAAAAGCTCACGAAACATTTTCAATGGATCCCCATGGTAAAAAAAAGGGCTGGAGCAAGGAGTGTGGCACTACGTATGGGGGGAGTATGGGGTACTACAAACATGCCAAATTTCAACGCTCTACGATTAAAGCTGCGGGACAAGAAACTCGTATAATAATAATAAGAAGAATAAAAAGATGAATCCTGGTAGATCAGGATCCTCGAAGAGCTGTTCACTGGAAAAAACTGATCTCAGCCCAGAAAAATGTGGGCACCCCTGCTTTTTTTTTAATACATTTTATCTATTGATTTTAGTTCTTGTCAGGAAAGATCCACACTCTCATAATCAGCGTGATCCGAGTCGTCCATATCCAGCCCCGGTACCAGGCTGTAGTACTTGGTGGTTTGAGTCATATAGGCCTTCTCGCGATCCGATGAGTCTCTCATCACCTCAGTCACACTCACGGTCTCTAAATCCTGTTTGCCGTCCACTTCCTGAGTGTCCACTTTACCAGAAGATGCTGAAGGTGGGCGTTCCAGCGACTCAACAGATCCCAGTTTAAGCTCCACCTCCTCGTAGATATCCATCGTGCTGCCCAAAAGCTCAGAGGAAGGTCTGAGCATCATCTGGTTCTTCAGCATGGCCTCCTCCTTTGCACTCTCGTGGCTCAGTGGAGGAAATGATTTGAGATTTTTATTGTTTGTGTTGTTAAAATTCTGAACACCAGGTTTGTTCTCTTTTCTTCCACAGCACCAACAAAGTGTCAGGAAGGTCAGGAGCAGGACTGGAAGAATGATGAAGAGGGCTTTCAAGCCTGAAAGCCGACAGACGTCATCCACCTGGACGGACCGGATTGACCTCCCCGATAGGCTGTGTGGAGAAGCACATGTCAAATTACCCCCGATCCCTAGCAAGCTGCTGGAGTTACCATCAGTGGAGTGGAAAACCTCCACCAAAGGGCAGGAGCAGGCCCACGGATTGTCCGCCAAATCCAGTTGCTGCAGGGAAAGCTTGAGTACAGACATAGAAAACGTGTCCAAGCGATTTCCACTGAGAATCAAAACACGGAGACTGTCAGCGTTCTTTAGAAAGCCCACAGGAAGCATCTCCAGAAGGTTCTGACCCAAATCCACAACTTCTAAAGCAGTAGCGTCAGCGAGGAAGTCATCTGGCAGAACCCTGAGCCGATTCTGACTCAGATAGAGCTCCTGTAACGAGCCCGGCGTGGAACCCCTGATGTAAATGATATCCGTGATGTTACACATGGACAGATCCAGGATCTGTAGATTCAATGACGACCTGAACGCGTCCCACGGGAGCTGTGGAAATAAAGATCCAGACGAGTTCACACAGCAGGTGTGGTTGGGGAACTGAGGAGGAAGATGGGATGTAATGGTGGCTCCTGGACACTCGCACCTTTCATTGAGTCTGGCTGATCCAGATACGACGAGAACCATGAAGATAGAACCAGACAGAGAGAAGAGTCCTGAAAAAATATACAAGCCACAATGAATTTTATGAAATCATCACTGATTCCACTCTGATGTGATTCTTACCCTGAACATGGGGTCTGGTTTCCCTCAAAATGGAGATAAAGTCAAGAAATGCTGATGCCATGACGACAAATAATTCCTGCAACAGAAATAAAGCCTTACATCCAGCTGCTTCAGGAGGAGGAGGACACTATCAACAAATGTCTTTAGAAATAAATTAAGGTGATCAGTATCTATAATATGAGGTGATCTGCGTGCGGGTGGAGTGGAGGGGATGACAAGGCGCTTGGCGTGTCATCTCGATAGCGATTGGCGCGCAAGGTAGAGTGGAGGGGAAGACGTGGGGCTAAAGTCATGGAGTGACTTCAATGAAACGTGCAGTAAATTTGTAAAAAAATAAAATAAAATTCTCATTATTCTTGCATACAAAAAAAATTCTATTGATAATAATGCACAACCTTGAGTGTCTTTATCGTTTGACGATAAAGAATGCAAAAGCGTTAATCATCTGGTCTTCCGTGAAATAAACTAGTCTGGTTTTTAAAATGAACGCTGATCACTGAGTAACAGAATTCCAGTTCTGGTAACAATTAAATTTCCAGAACACAGTTTATAAAAAAACATCGGGAAAATAATGTAATGTATATCACGCAATGATACAAGTGGGAAGAACTCAGAGGTATGTGTTATGGTCTATTATAAAACGGGTAGTTCCGGTCCTTAAATCTGATTGGCTGAGCCGCTTGTCTAGCCGTGACATTTTTCACAATAACCCACACGTCTAACTGCTTCACATTCGTATGAATGCGCGGTGTACATTTTTTTCCAATTTTTTTTTATAAACTGCATTCTGTAATTTGGCCAATAGATGGTAGTAGTTGATTGTTAAAAAATCGGTCAGTGTTCATTTTGAAAAACAATGCATTTATGAATCAAACTTTGTGTGTTGGTAACCGTTTTAAAAAAAAGCAATAAGGCACTCGAGGTCGTTAATTATTGTGAATAAATCACAGGAAGAGGTGTAACTGTACACCACTTGCGCGTTGTGCCTAATGACACCTCTTTTCCGCGGTTTATTCACAATGATACACGCCCTCTCGTGCCTTATTGCTATAAAAAGTCACAGCTGGACAAACGCCCCAGCCAATCAGACCGCAACTACCCGTTTTGTAATAAAAGGTTATTTGATCTTATCTGTAAAAGTGTCAGTAATAAGAATGCTAAAGCCTTCTGTCTGGCAGCGTATAAGTTTATACCTGTATCTGATGTCTACTCAGTCTTCTGGTTCTCTTGTGCACGCGTCTTAAGTTTATATCATCACATCAGACTGAAGAAAGACGATGATGCTGACGATGGACTTTGCTCCTGAAATTTAAAATGTTCTTTGTTTGCTATTTAAACACTAAACCTCGAGTGCAGCTGTTCAGTGCGGCTCCAGTGTTGGCAGAACCGATGCCATGGTTTCGTTTCCCTCCTGAGATCATTAACATCTTACCGTGGAGATGAAATGAGCCTGGGATTAGAACTGAACGTACAGACGTGGAAGCAAAACAATTCCGAGGATAGACTTCAGAAAATATTAATATAAAGTTGTATTCAGGTTGTATTTACTCAGCCTCATATTTTACAAAAGACAAAAAGGAATCACTTCAATTTATTCAAGAAGAGTGAGCTTTGCTGCATGGAATCACTCTTCATTTAACTGTTTCTAACATGTTCTTTTTTCGGCCACTTCATTAGGTACACGTCAATGTTCCTGCTCTCATTATATTTTATATAAGCTCCCCTCAGAATCAGAATCCAAATATTTTATGAATCGCCGGGTGACAATTGCAGTTGTTGCATTTGCACCATTTACAGGATTCTAATGTACTAAGAAAACAAAGGAGGAATAAGGATTAGCAATAAGCACTTCTTTAAAAAGCAAAAGAAAAATGCTTAAATACTCAAATTTAAAGGACTAAATTTGAAAACAAGTGGCAGGGGATGAGACGGAAAAAATTAAATATGGTAATATACAGATGACTGTGAGTCTGCAGTCGTAGAACGCTTACGTTCATCTACATGTTGAGTGGCATTAATAAATTGGACAATGAGGCTTAAAGCAATGTACAGTAGAAACAGTATATCATGAATTTGGTCTTTAGGACTGAACTGCAATTCTGAGCTCTGCTTGTTTCTTTTTGTTTGCTGGATTGCGGTGGGAGGAGATTGAAGGTGTACAGAAGAACCTGCTGGAAACCATGTGGAGGGGAGAACATGGAAGTCCACCCTGCTTGGAATTATTGGTCCACCGTACCGCGTCTTATCTTATTTTTGTTTGTTAACCTGTACGTCATGTTCCTGCTGTTTGCAAAGCAACCACTAGTGGCAGGTTACAAGCTGTATGAGGTCCATGGTTGCTGCGTGTTAGCACAAGACCGTTTATAAAATTTGGTAACTGGAATCACCTGACGTTGTCACAATCTTTTGTTTAAAATAAATAACCAACTGTGATTTTCTTTTTGTAAGATGTAGTTTGTCTTTCGTCTCTTGTTTTGTCATATGACCGTGTTCAGTGAGGCAGGTGTGTTGCTACAGGAAAAGACTGACCCGCTCAATGCGGGTTAAAGTCTGCTCCACAGATACGGTGTTTGCTGATCTGTATTTATTTAAATCACTGCTTTTAGATTTTTTATTGTAGTGTGAGATTATCGGAATATTTTTTTCTGTATTGTCTTTATACATCAGTACAGCATGCTTTTGTAAATATATAAGTAAATATATATATATAGAAATGTAATTTTGGTTAAATAAAGCAGTTTCAAAAGTAAAAAAAAAAGTCTGTGTGTGTGTTAGAGAGTCTGCATTTGTTGTTGATCTTCTCTGAATAAACCCACATTTACACACTGCTGTTTCTATAACCTGTGTTTTTGGGTAATGTCTCACCTTTACTCCCCCGCACCCTCTCAGATTTCACTCAGTCGCACTGTGGTTTAGCCCAGGCGGAGACTGAGGGACAGAGGAAGCTGGTGTTGCCTTTTCCTCTCTCTCAGAGCTGTGAACAGATTTGTATAATAAAGAATTAAAGTCATAAGATTCGTGGCATTAAATCATACAGATATTGTAGTTGCGCTCTATTGATGGTCCCAGATTCTATTGCCGGTGTGGGGACCATGTCCTCCCTGTATCCGAGTGGGTTTTCACCTGGGTCTTCCAGGTTTCTCTTCACATCTAAAACTATCTAGTCACCAAATTGTCCAAATAATAATCAATCCTTAAATTCCCAAAACAATGAAACCTTTCATTTGAGAAAATCTCTGTAGAAGGAGCTGTCTTAAATTCTCTATTATAAAACAGTTTGTTCCGCTCCTTAAATCTGATTGGCTGAGCTGTTTGTCCAGCCGTGACATAATTGACAATAACACTCACCTCTGATAACACTCACCGCTTTACATTCGTTGTAAATGCGCGATATACGAACATTATTTCCTCTCAGTTTTTTATGAGTTGGTTCTTTCCTCCTATTCCTTTCTTCTCCTCTTTTTCTGCCCACTTGTCCTTCTTTCAGTCTCCCCTCCTTTTCTTTTCTCCTTTCCACTTCCACTCCTGTCCTTCTCTCTGTTTCTCCTGCCCACCTCTTCTTCCTTTTTTCTTTTCTTCTTTTGTCCTCCTCTCCTCCTGTCCTCTCCGTCTCTGTAAATGTAAACACGCACGTGTTCAGATTTGATTCGGCTGTTTTGGTCCTGAATGTGGAGCTGGAGGTGTGGTGAGACTGGAGTCTGAGTCAGTTTAGGATAAGAACTGGGTGTAACGTTGATTTCAGTGGATTCTTTCCAGCTGAGATCAGAGAGGAAGTGCTGCTGCTGGCTGTAATGCCTCTGTACAACCTCTGGGACATGGGGAGGACTTCTGTCTGTGTTGCTTTCAACACATTTTGTTTCTGTCACGCAGCTTCCTTCAGAAGTTGGGTCACAGATTGTTTACTATTAAATATTAGAAAAGGCTTCAATCATTATTACTGATAGACACACTGTGTATTAAAGCAATAGGGTACGAGGGGATGTGGCATTATTATGAATAAACCTTGAGAAGGCATGACCTGCAAGCGGAGAACAGTTACACCTTTTTCCTGTTATTTATTCACAATAATGCACAAACTTGAGAGCCTTATTGCTTTTATAAAATGCTTAGAAACACTATAATAAGAAAACAAAGTTTGATTTATAAATACGTTGACTGAAAGTGAAATCGCTAATAAATTCGCCTTCTGCAACATAATCCAGTCTGTTTTTTAAATGAACCCAATGTAAAAGATTTCCGATTTCTTTAACAATCAAATACTGCCATCTAGTGGCCAAATTACAGAAAGCAGTTTATGAATACGTTTGGGAGAACAAAATATTTTAAATCACGCAATCATACAAATGTAAAGCGGTCAGAAGTGCGGGTCATTGTGATTGTCACGGCTAGACAAGTGGCTCAGCCAATCAGATTTAAGGACTGAAACTACCTGTTTTGTAAAGAGGTATATACAGCCTTTAGTGCCTTATTAAACCTCTGTTAAAAATCAAATTGCAGTTTGGATTAAAATCTTAAAGTCATTTAATAAACTATTTTAAAATTTTACTTTATACAAAACATGGTATTAGATGCCTCTTTTATACCATGTTTTTGTATTTGAAAAAAAGAAATAGTTAAATGGGAGAAAATGCCAAATCCACAATAAAATAACTTTATTCTTTATGCCTGTACATCTAACCAGCATAAAGAATAAAGTCGTTTCTGTGTGGATTTGACATGTTCCTCCTGTGTCTGTGTGGGATTTAGATTTCTTTCCACAATTAGACTGGGCTTTGCAATGCCTTGAACCCAAGAGGGATTCTGAATAAAACAATTGGGGGGGAAATGATTTAATATGGAACAACTTTGCATCTTTATTACAGACCATGTACCATATGAATAGTATATACAATAGCACAGAATTATATAAATTAAGAAATAAATTCCAATTTAACAAACTAAGCAATTCTTATAGTCTAACATTATTCACCCACCAATTTTTATCTCTCTCTCTCTTTTATAAACAATTGGGTCAAAATGGTGTCTTATGTCGTGTTGATGACGTGAACTCATTTTACATTTTAAAGGCCCAGTCTGAATCTTAAATCCTTTAATATGAAGTATTAAGATTGTTTTAATTTTATTTATTTTTTTGCCTGGTAAATTAATTTATAAATAAATACTTCTGTCTATTTTTAAAAAATGGAATGTTTTTAGGAAAAACAAAAGTAATTAAAAGTCAAGGTCTCTAAACGTTAATATCATTTTAAAACTCTGTAATTTAAACTTTCAACGCACTCTGGACACAGAAATCAGTCACTCTGCCGCCGTCTGGTGGTGGAGCTGAGTAAGACGCTCACTAAAAGCTAGTTAATTCACGACGACTGATTTTTTTTTGTGTCCACAGGTTTTAATAAGCATGAAATTCAGAAGTTCAAATATTCTAAAATATGTGCCGTGCCGCCCCCAACAATATTAATATCGTTTATATTTTGTACTATTATAAATGCACTGCGTTTTAGTTATAACTATATTTTTCTAAATATTTATTCTTATAATTCGGTTAATAAATATTGTGCCTTGATTTCCAAACCAGTATTTTTTTAATTTATATTTTACATTAAATCGAATTAAATTATAAAAATGTTTTTAACTGTATTTGATTATTTCTTTCTATTGTAATATTTTTAATAACAAATGTGTAGATTAATGTTAAATTTGAATAATCTGAAGGATGGATGTGAGTAAATAAATGCATCTTAAAATTTTGCAGGTTTAACTAAACAAGCTAAAATATTAATTAATTCTAAGTTTCTTCCTTCTTGAATGTTCCCCAGAAAACCATACTGGATTATTTCTCAATAAATCAGATACCAGAGACAGTGCAGCAATCAGAGTACTAATTCATGCTCTTAGAGGTCTCACACAAACATTTTGTCATCATCCACAGAGTCCTCAAAATCGCCTCAACCACAGAACAGGAGTTTATAAGATTCAGGCCTGTAGTTTGTGGGTGCAGCAGTGATGTTAAATCCATACTTTAAGATGAATGCCATTCATATACCTCTTACAAAATGTGAAATCATGTCATAAATAGTTACAACTACACATTAAGATCTAAAAGCCCAAATCCACTGACCTGAAGAGGGTACAGCCGAACGCACCGCAGCGCTGAACTGTGTACACATCATTATTTATGTTCAAATAAAACAACTGGGATAGGTTTTAAATACAGACGTGACTTGATAAGTTGATGAATGTAAACTTTCAGAGAGATTTATTATTTCCTTATTTTTCAGATTTATAAAGCTTTTCTCTTTCATTATAAAATTGACAGACTCAAAGCCGCAGCCTATCCCTGCTTTAATGTAAAACAACTGTAAATCTGTGTTGTTATTAAATAATGTTAATAATATTCACCTTTTCTTTTTATGTATTTTTTTTCATTGCACTATTTTCTTTCTTTTTCTTTCTCTTAACGAACTATTTTAATGATTTCAATAGCTTTTAATATTTTTACTACTATTTGAATTGCTTCTGTATAAAAGGTGCTCCATAAATAAATTTGCCTTAAAGATGATTAATTTTTGATCATTGGATTTAATTACAGGTTTCTCTCTCTCTCTTACTGTTGCTTTAATTTACATGATGTCTTTGAACTGATTCTTTACTTCAAAATGATTCAACAGCGCTGTAACAATGCTTAATAAGGGTTAGGGGTCCTGCTTGAGGACCCACATGTTCAGAATGAGAGACTTACACCGTAACCACTAATGTACCTCTCTCTATCTCGCTCTCTATTCTGAGAAGAAGTTATAAATCATGCTGAAGCAGAAGTGTCGGGTTTAACTCTTCACGGTTTAACAAATTTTATTATTACACTGCAGAGAGCCGCAGTTCTTCCCTTGCATCAGGAACATGTTCTGTTTTAATTCTGCACTACAAATCTTTGCTTTAATGATTGAAAGAGGTCATTGATAATTTTTCGCCATTGTTTTAATGTCATGTGACCCTCCAAAGGTTTTTGCATGGTTCAAACTGTCATCAAGAAGTTGTAAATTTAAAAGGTGTGTCCCAAACCTACTGTATCCAATATCTCGTTACCATTTTCTGCACAATCCAAAGAAGGTTCAGGAAGTAGGGGGAGGTTCCCAATGACCATCCAGGGGACAACGTATCGGGCGCTGGGCAGATACACCCAGGACAGGCCGCCAATCTATTGCTGGGCGCACACACATACATACAATATAGGGGCAATTCAAAGCAGCCAACTTACCTTGAATTCCTGTTTTTCGACTATGGGAGGAAACCGGACGAAATCCACACGGACAGGGGAAGAACATGAAAACTCCACCCAGTTCGGGATCCGAACCTTGATTCACAGCACCGAGAGGTGAACATGCCAACCACTCTGTCACCATTCCAACAGAGACAGAGATAAAGTCATTAATAATATGTTAACATGATGCCATCTGACTCTCTTACTCTGTCCCCACCCACAGCATGGACTGTTCACACGTCTGCCCTCTGGGCACGGGGTACAGATGTGGTACAGTGCCTAGCAAAAGTATTCACCACTTTTGGATTTTTATATATTATGACATCACAACCTGTATATATTATTTTGAATCTGAATTGTATGTGATGCAGCTACACAAAAGAGTCTTGAGTTTTGAAATGAGAAAAAATATATATACATAAACAATATATACATATATACATACAAAAATATATATATATAAATAAAAAATTAAACATAAAAAAAATGTTTAAATTGTCCTGATTTAAGCAGCACGGTGGTTTAGTGGTTAGCACATTCGCCTCTCAGCGCTAGGGATTACCGGTTCAAATCCCTATCTGTGTGGAGTTTGCATGTTCTCCCCGTGTCTGCATGGGTTTCCTCCGGGTTCTCCGGTTTCCTCCCACATTCCAAAAACA
>JAOUQT010080660.1:0-10048 GCA_025769995.1 Xyliphius kryptos
AAAAAAAAAAAAAAAACAAAAAAAAAAACAAAAAAAAAAAACATGGCGGCTGTAGCGGAGCCAACAGACCAGTAAAGAGATTATTCTGTGTATGGAACGTCATACACAACAAATATTGTTTTAATAAATGAGATTAGCGTTGCCGCGCACGTCGTTTAATATGTTTAATAAAACAAATCGTTTAGATTAATCGTTCGATGAATCGATATTCAGTTGTCGGTGGCAGCCCTAATCCTAATCAGACCACAAATCTGTGGTTTGTTTTTGTGAAATAAATAGAAGGATCAGCATAAACTGAACGTCCGAGTCGACGTGCTTTTCTTTCTTTTCTGCACATTTTGTCACTCTGTCTCTCCTGGAGCAGTTTTCTGTAAAGGTGGGCCTTTTATAAAGAAAAATCTTATTGGTTTGCCCCATAAGGTGGTGGTGATAAGACTTATGTCCAGTCACACAATTATCTAATAATAATAATAGATGATGATTATTTTTTGCGTCCATATAACAATCAATGCATGTTACAACCTAAATATTGACAGTTATCCCAACCTTAGAGATTATTGACTGCAGCAGCTTTGGTGTGCTGGTGACTGGTATAAAAGCGTAACCGGTCAACTCGGACGTTTAAAACATCACCCACTCATGGCTTCAGACAGTTGATCCTCAGAGCTGCCACGATTGGTCTACAAGCACATTTTGAGTCGATGCATCGGTTGTTTTTATTTTTAACATTCATTAACGTCCTATTTTGTCCATTCAAAGACATGCTTGTCCTTATCCGTCTATATCGTGCGTCGTATAGGCAACAAATATATATTTTAATGAATTAGATCGTGGAGGCGTGCACTTTGAATTTGATAATGGGGTTCAAAAGAAACTAAGTTTTGCAGTTTCGGCAAAAATCATATGAACATGAGCTTATCAGTTCTTTGCTTTGGGGGGGAGTTTTAATCGTTTCGACTTGTCGACTAATGGATCGAATAATCGTTCGTGGCAGCCCTAATCATCACAACTTCACAGATCTGTGTTTTTTTTTTTCAACGAATAGAATTAAAGGCTAGAATTGGGAGTCCGAGTGGACATGCACTTGCTTCTTCCTCTCGTTTCCGCGGACTCTCGGTGTAATGACGGATCTGTGGATGGTGGGAGCTGGGGGCAGGCTTTGTGCCGGACTCCTCTCAGTCGTCGTCCACGTCCTCGCCCTCGGACTCGTCTCTCCGCTCGTACATTTTGTCGCGCTGCCTCTCCTGGATCTCCTTCATCTCCTCGGCGTAGCGGCAGAACGCGCCGCCGAACTTACTCCAGGCTTTGAAGGGGATGGTGATGGAGTTCCGGTAGCTGGGCTTGACCTCGCTGACGCGCAGGAACACGCCGTACTTGTTGGAGCCCACGTCGAAGAAGAAGCGCTTGGAGTCCACCATGATGGAGGTGCCCTCCGGGAGCTCGCCGTATCCGCCCGAGGCCGCACCTCCGGCTCCCCCGCTGAGCTCCTCGTCGTCCCCGCCGTAGTCGTCGATCAGCTTGGCGAGCGCGTCGCGGAACTCGATCAGGCCCTGTGCGGGCAGCGCGATCGTCTGGCCGGCCTGCGCGCCGCCGCCGCCGGGGCCTCCGAGCCCGAATCCCGGTCCGCGGTTAACGGTCTGCCGGATGCGCAGGAACCGACCGCGCTGGTTCTCCTTCAGGTCCAGGTAGTACTTGCGGTTCTCCCGCACCAGAAACTCGCTCTTCAGGGCCCGGCGCGGGCCGCCGTCGTCTCCCGGGCCTCCCCCGGAGGACTGAGCGATCTGCTCGGGGCTGCCGGGTCCCAGCTGCGCGTAGTGCTCGATGAAGTCGCCGAGGTAATCCCGAAACTCCGCCGCCACGGACATGGACAGGGTCAGCCGGCTCTTCGAGCCGCCGGCGCCGACCTCCGCGATCTTGATGAAGCGGCCCTTTGAGTTTTGCTTCACGTCCAGGTAGAAGCGCTTGTTCTGGATGTCGAGGCGCTTGGACGCCAGCTCCTGCGTCTCTTGTTCCCGCTGGAAATGCGAGAAACCGCCGCCGCCTCCTCCTCCACCTCCGCCGCCGCTACTGCCTCCACCGCCGCGCTCACTCCCGCTGTCTCCATCCGCCATCTTCACCGCCGCCAGCCAACTTCTCCCCCTTCAACAACACAGCTCGCACACAGCGGACTGCAAAGTGAATGACGTCAGAGACACCGGTTGGCCGCGCGTCTGTCAATAACGCGTTGCCATGCTGTGGATTGTTCTATACGCATGTCAGTCATTATCAGGGGGCGGGGATCGCGGCACACTATTGGTATAAATATCACAAGCTTCTCTGAGAAAGATCTGATCTGGGATCAGCTTTCTGTGAAACGCTTCAACTCGCTTAACGGTTTAAAGTAAAAACAAAAGCCGATCAGGGATCAGTCCCGTAACCGCCACACAGTTACTGGGGGGGGGGGGTGTTAGGGATTCAACCACGAAACGCTAAAGATGAAATTGTTTTTGCTCAGATTATAGTTTTCCCTTTGGGTATCAAAAGGTTCTACAGAGCGTGCTCTTCCATGAATATGTATTATAAATATAGGACTTTTCAAAATATTTCCATTTTGTCAGGCTGCCACATGCAAATTAAGGATTCATTATTTATATAAGAATAAATACAGAAAAAATGATTTACTGTTAAAAAAAAAAAAAAATCTACAAATTCAAACACACATTTAGCACCAGTCACCCAATACAGCTCCACACTGCGGACTGCAGAAGCAAAATGATGTCAGAGACACTGATTGGCTGAAAGTCTTGTCAATAACGCGTAGCCAAGCTGTGGATTGTTCTATACGCATGTCAGTCATTATCATGGGGCGGGAATCGCGGCACACTATTGGTATAAATACCACAAGCTTCTCTGATAGAGATCTGATCTGGGATCAGCCTTCTGTGAAACGCTTCAACTAGCTTAACGGTTTAAAGCAAAAACAAAAGCCGATCAGAGATCAGTCCCGTAACCGCTACATTATTATTATCATCACTATTAATCCATTTGGACCCATACGCTGCAGCCACTCCGATTTTTGCGAGTTTGTGTCCGTGTTACCTCTGATTTTCCTCCCACAGTCCAAAAACATAGCTTTAAGGTGAATCGGCTGCTCTAAATTGTCCCCATAGTCTGTGCTTCCCAAGCAAAATTCTAATTAATTATTCATTAAAAAAAATAAAATTCTACAACTTCACCCACACATTCAGCATCAGCCCCCAAATAAAGATTTCTTCCCTAAAATACTAGGGTCACAAGGACAGGACAACAATCCATCGCTGGGCACATACTCACAAACATATACAATGTAAACCCACTCTATAATGAATATATACAATATAAACCCACTCTATAATACACATATACTACATAAACCCACTATAATAAATATATAATACTCTATAATAAACATATACTATATAAACCCACTCTATAATAAATATTTAATACTCCATAATAAACATATACTACAAAAACTTACTCCATAACACATATATATTATATAAAATATACAATTCTGTAGCTCCACATACAGCCACCTTACTGTTATGGAATTAATTCCAATAGTAATAAATGTTACAGGAGTCCAGACCACTTATTATGGGTTACATTTACTACAACAGTCTTAAAAGACTTGCTGGATTGAAAATGTCCTGAGCCGGTCATCTAAACATCACAAATAAGACCAGTCACTTAGATTCTCACTTTTACGCTCGCAACACACCAACAATCGTACCCTGCAGCCCTGAAAACAGGTGTCACTGTACAAGGTGCTTGTGAATATTTTACAAATCTGATGAAGGGAAATATAAACAGCTGTTATATTCATGGTTGGCAGAAGTAAGTACTCACATGAAAAAAATGCGAGGTTGATGTTAAACTGCTTTCATTCTTCTCTAGTTGAGGTGCTGTGGGACCACCTGAGGTTGGGAATGCCTAAAAAAAGATATTTATTAAGTTAAAGGTCTTAAATGTTGTCGTACCTTATAAAGGCGTTTCTAAAATATGTGTTCAGCCAAATATTTTTTCAAAAACTGACTAAAATTCCAGAATATATTCCACTATAATACAGGGCATCGTTTTTAAAAAGCCATGTCTAATTATTGCCACAAGAGGGCGCCAAATTATTTACAGCGATGGATACATATGCAATAAATACGTTTAACAGCAGTGACTTCAACAGTGCTATAAATCAAGTCTTAATATCATAATACAAGTTCATTTAGATGACCTCATGACAAAAATGCTTATGTACAAGATTTACACTCCACTGAATATAAGGGTTTATTGGTGAACAATTGCAGCCAATTCACCTTGAATCCATGTTTTCGGACCGTGGAAGGAAACCGGGAAGACTCCTCTCAGATCAGGAATCAAACCTGGATTCCCAGCGCTGAGAGGCAGGCATGCTAAAAATTAAGGCATCTAAATATTTAGTTAACATTTTAAAGGAGAAAATGGAATATATAAAAGCAGGGTGACCGATATGAAGCTAATGCTGTGAGGCATGCTAGAGTTGCATGTCAACTGCAAAGAGGACATCTGAGTAAATGTGTTAAAACGAAATTGAAGAAAGTTATCTTGCTTTATAAGCACATTAGTGACTTCAATGTAACGTGCTGTAAACATGCTCGCCACCAGTGTGCAGAACAGGCAAGATACCGGTCCTGATTGTAGCATGTCTCACTGCATTAGCTTCACATCACCACCCTGCATCATCCCCGACACTCTACACGCGCATCACTCTGTGTGCCAATTGCTATAAAGATGACACACGTCAAGCGCCTTTATATATAGTACAAAAGACAGAGGTCTTATATTCCAGTTAAGAGTTGCATTGTTGTTGTTTTTTTACCAAACTAGTTTCTCGCTTTTTTTTTTTGTTGCGGCATTTAGTTTTTAAATCGTTACACGTCTGAATAAATTCTTGATGATATTCCAGCACTTTTAAAATTCCCAGGTCAGGATGTCGCTGAAGGCCTGCAACTGAACTCGAAATCGTGAGAATCAACACAACAGCTCACACAAATCACAAACAGCATGTGTTAAGGAAATTAGGGTTCACAACCTCATGCACACTGATATCTGGACTTCCTTCTTGTTTCATTTCTGTTATGCAACTCTATTCCATTTGCTTCATTAAAAAAAAAAAAAGTGTGTTTTTAGATTTTTACTTTATTGTGTTAAAATCATTATATATAATAATAATAATAATAATAATAATACACGCTTCTTTTCGCGTAATAAATAGTTATGAACAATAAAATTGACGGTTTTTAAAAAATGCACATAAAAGCACAAAGTATACAATCTGTAATCAAAATAAAATATAAAAAAAAAAAAAATTAATCATTGAAAATACTGATTTGATTTGTTGTAGTGATGCACTACAACCTACGTTTCCAGACATTATCTGTACCTAGTACATACTGAATCAATGGAAACAGGCTGTCAGAATTAAATCTGATCCTCAGAGATGACGGACTGGTCATCGATTTTGAAGACGCGAATCCGGTCGGTCGACATCTTGCACATGTCCACCGGTTTGTACTCGTTCTGTGCCGTGCTGATGAACCATCCGGGGAACTTGACCGACTCGAAGGTGTTGACTGATTCACCGGAGCCATTTCTTAAGAACAGAAAGCGCTCCATGTCCCCCTTTTCGGAGATCGTCTTCAAAGTGTTTCGATCGTTCACCTCCTACAAAAAAAACATCAGCTTTTTTAGGATTCTTGATTTGCTTTGATTTCACATCCATATCGAACATCTCATGCAAAACGAAAATACCAAAAGTTCACAGTGACGTCCAACTGACCCAATTTTGCCCCAGTGTTACAACAGACTTGGAAACTATATATATATATATATATATATATATATAAAACTGTATATAAGATGTATATAATATACAGTAGCAGACAAATGTTCTGCTTCACTGTAAAGACAGACTTTGTAGTTCTAAAATTACAGACTGTAGTCCATCTGCTGTGTACTCTGTTTAAACACCCCAATACTACCCCCACAGAGCAGGTATTATTGGGTGGGTGCATTATTCCTATCCCAGCAGTGTCACTGAGGTGTTTAAATAAAACTCCAGCACTAAAACCCCCTCAGTGCATCAGAATCAACAATCCATAAAACAAAGAACACAGATGGACTACAGTCTGGAATTGTAAAACTACAAAGTCCATCTCTATGGTACACATATGGACAAATTCCAGAACGATGACAAATATAAAATCAAAAGATGACGTGATTCAAACCATGAACACCTTTTTGTCTATGAATTAAATGTTGGAGAACAAATCAAAGTTCCCAACTTTTCTAGAAAAGGGATTTGTAGTTCCGGAATGTTCATGTTTCCTCACCTCCAAACAAAGAGTTGGAACTTCATTCTCCTCATTACAGGACAGATACAGGTTGCTCTTCACGATGCCCAGACACACAGGCTGACCTCTGGGTTCCGATATGATCGGCGACGTGTAGGCAGAAAGATGGAACCACACTGTCAGAGAGAAAAAATACACAATTTACATTTACAAAAACCAGAAGAAACGACCAAACAGCCTTCATTTATATTCATTTGAATTGGTTATAATATACACATGTATAAAAGTTACACACAATGGAAAATGTGTGTGTTTATCATTTTTATTAATACTGTATTGTTTTAACAGATGCAAAGAGTATTTGAGGTTACTGGTTTATACATTAGTCATTTTAATGGCAGGATAGTCATTACAGAATTTATTTAATAATAATTTTATCATTTCTTTATGTTGTCAGTAGTTTTTTTTTTTTTTAAATGTCCACCACTGAGGCTGGTACTGCCAAGTTTTGTCGTTCCGTGTACTCAGTAGTTATGTGTGTGTCGCAGGGGTCACATCCTGGTGGCTGTTCTCCCTTCACTAGATGTGAGTGTGTGTTAGGTGAGTATGTCCGGTGTGGCATCTTGTGTATGTTGTCTGTTCGCGTCTCCTTTCTGTCAGTGATGTTAGTCGTACTTTGATGTTTGGGTGGATTGTGCATGTTCTCTCCTTGCTACAGTTTTTTAATGTAATTTGTGATCTCTTATTTCATATCTAAGGGTTGTTCTCTTTGCTATCTGGTCTATTTTTTAAATTTCTATCAATACCACAGTGTCCTGGTTTCATTTGTGTAAATAAAGTGTTTCTACATTTTCTTTGAGGTCCCAAAAAAGCGCAGTGTAAATAAAATGTATTATTATCACGAACTTATGTTGCAAATGTTCAGAAGTCACAATGCTCCTTGAAGAAAAATACCATGGATCAATCGTAATATTTACCTCTGTGCTTTAAGTTGCCCGCTCTCAGGGTCACGGCGAGCAGGAGTGGATTCTTGGATTCATGCACGGCTGGATTGGGAAGCCGCACCAGGTTCTTTTGGGAATCATCACAGATGGTGCACTTTACGACTCGCTCGTCCATCGTGTAACTCCTGCTTGCGCTGTTTTGCAGCTTCATCACTACGCTCTCTGTGAAGAACACCTCAATGTTATTCTGAGAAAAACCAAATGAGGACATTCTGCCGTCATGATCGGTGCCCGGCGTACCTTCAACCACGTTCTCCATGATGATGTTAAAGAGCTCATGGTCGCTGAACTCCGTCGACACTGCTTTAAACGTGCACTTCAACCTCTGCAGAGCAATCACGACGTGGGCCACCTGACGCATGCTGTGCGGCTGCTCTGTGATCTCGATCCGGAGGCCTTTGTGTGAGTCGCATCTCCCACTCTGTAACGACGAGACGGTCAGTAAACCCACGGAGAAGAATGCAGTGATGAAGCGTGCAGAGAACTGTTTACTTCTCTTACCAGTTCTAAGGGATCCGCGCAGTCCAGTTCATCATACAGTATGTCCTCCAGCAGGTTGCTGTCGAGGTAGCTGCTTAAACAAAAGAAGTTGATGCATTAATACATTGGTTTTGACTTTATTGGCGCAGAATGAAAGGCAGCCTTTGAATTGTTCATTAACCACAAAAAAAAAAAAATAAAAAATATCACTTATTAAAACAAAATAAACTTACCGCTGCATTGTTAATAAATCCTGCTCAGCCATAACTAAAGAGAAAGACAAAAAAAACAAGCAGTTATTTAATGCAATAACCAAATCTGTTCATTTATAGACACCACAGAATAAATTAGAAGCATAAGTTCTTAGGAGTACACACCTGCTGCTGCTGCTGTGTGTCCCTCGAGAAATCTTTTCCTTCTGATGAAAATCAGATGTATGAGCTGGAGGTTTTTGAAACGGCATTTATAGAGCACAAACATCTGGGAAATTCAGCGTTAAGGAAGTGTGTCGAGGCGTGTCCGTTGCGTCACTGGGATTTCCGATTTGCTTAAAGCGTTCCAAGGACAATAGCATTGTTTTCTAAGCTCTGCTGCTCCTGCACTGATTCACCGACTTCGTCTCGGTCTCGGTGTTTTAAAATTGTGGATGACCCCAATTGTTTTTATAGAAATAATAACGCTACCTCAATGTATGAACCACGTACACCTCTGAGCGCTGCACATTCATATAAATGCGTGATATACAGTACACTACATGGCGGTATTTAATGAAGAAACCAGAAACCTGTTACTCAGCGATCAGCGTTCATTTTAAAAACCGGACTAGATTACAAACATTTTTTCTTTCAATAAACACATTTATGAATCAAACCTTGCTTTTTTATTATAATGTGTTCGTAAGCATTTTATAAAAGCAATAAAACACTTGAGGTTGTGCATTATTGTGAATAAATCCTGGAAAACAGGTACTTATATAAATAAATTGTTGCAGTTATTAAGCTTAATTGCATTTCATATAAATAACAGCATGGAAAACATCATTTCTAACACTAAGCTGCCGAAATGAATAGATTTATGGCCCCTGTAGGTGGAATTCAGCAATTTATGACTAAACAGAAATATATATAGTTTTTATTTAAGGCCCTCTGTGTAAGAAAGCAAGTCTGTAAAACAAAAACACAGATGGCAGAGTTTTATAATTTTAATAAATAATAACTTAATGAGAATTTTGACAAATGGATTCATTTGTGACCTGAACAAAAAAGTCCAAATTTTTTGGATAGTTATTGAAGGGCACGCTCTGATGAAATCTTTTGATGCCAAAAACCTAGAACTAGTTGGCAAAAATAGGTTGTTCAAACTTTGCGAATTAACAAAAATGAGCGTGCATGTTGTTTGTTTGAGATCTTGGAGTCTGGACAAAAAAGGTATATGAAACTTTTGGTTAGAAGTTAAAAGGCCTTAATGCATTTTGTCGCGCCAATTCGAGGCCAATCGGTGTGAATTTTGTTGTGGAAGAAGATGCACACCAGTTTGGTGTCAGTAGGACTCACGGTGTTGGCCGCCCAACATGTTTTACCCGAAAAAAAATAAATAAATAAATAATAATAATAAACCCCTAAATAACAATAATAATGATTTTGTACAGTAGGTACAGGATTGTTGGTCAGGATTGTGACTTGACCTTCTGTGACCACTGATATTTAAAAAAAAGAGGCAAAAAACAACTAAATAGTAAAAGTTTGGAATTCGACATCATGATGGATTTTCAGGACTTTCTCTGTCATTGAACAGTTTAGGAGAGTTCTTGAAACTTTTAAAATTATGCAACTGAGCATCATAGAACTTCCTTTTTTTTGGATGATAAATATCCTGCTCCGTCCGGTACAGTGCAGTGCAGAGCCTAACGGATACGGACACCTAGAGTAACAGGTTTTAATGGGTTAAACACGTCCAGGTTTCTATTCCAGCATATAATTAACACAGGAAGTCGTGATGCAACATGTGATGTTGCATCAGAGAGACACAAACAAAGCAGTTACAACCAGACCCAGTTTTTTTTTTTTTTTTAACAGTGTGTGTGTTATACATAGTATATATAGAGTATATATACATACATAGACACAAATATATAAAATGTAGTCACATATACATATATACACGTTACATGTACATTTCCAAAGCGACTTACAAATGAGAGAACAATATAAATAAATA
>JAOUQT010080670.1:0-10048 GCA_025769995.1 Xyliphius kryptos
AGTCAGCATCTTTAACCGTAAGATGTTTAACAATTTCTGGTTGCACTTGTTATCAAAAGCTAGAATACAACTTTCTTCTTTCTTCTCCAGGCTTCACATCCATATGTGGCTACTAGACAGACCAAGGCTTTCATC
This sequence comes from Xyliphius kryptos, assembly GCA_025769995.1. Taxonomy (NCBI): domain Eukaryota; kingdom Metazoa; phylum Chordata; class Actinopteri; order Siluriformes; family Aspredinidae; genus Xyliphius; species Xyliphius kryptos. The sequence continues at coordinate 136 of JAOUQT010080670.1, forward strand.
AACTGTAGTAAATATTTATATGCCATTTATAATCTGTTTAAATAAATTCTGTTTTATAGGTGACTACAACTCTAACAAGTCACAGTTGTCCATTGTCAAAACTATTTCTTCATTTCCATTACAAGAAATTTAGGAAAACACATACATACATACACCTGCACACATGCACACACATGCCCAAAGCGGGAGTAAAGCGGCAGAAAAATGCTCAAGGACTACTTCAAACCTATAGCCACTGCACTCATCACAGGCAAATGAGAACCCTTGTGCTAGCTTTATTTAAGCAGACGAAAAGTCGCATCTCCGTATCTTCAAATTATAATAATAACAATAATAATAATAATAATAATACATTCAACTTGTATATGGGATTCTGGTATTCCAAGCCACATATTTGGGAAGGAAGCAGCCATTTAATGTAGAGGCATTTTGTTGAAGGGACAACTATGCGATTCTCTACTTTCTTATTTCTGTGCTTCCTGCATTTCTGTCTTCATGGAAGATTGACTCACTAATATTTCCTTTCTCATTGTTTGAGTCATCGTTTATGATGGAAAGCTGCTTTGCATTTTACTATTTCCTTACATTTCTCTCCAACATTTTCTTTGTGTTGTCTAAAAGAAGCAACTGATGGGTTTTTGGGCAAAGCCCTTAATCCTCCGCACAGCAGAGACGTTGTACCATGGCTGACCCCGACTCCAACTTTCTAACAACTTAGAATATGCAAAGAAAAAAATTACAGAGAATATACAGTAATTCTGTTACTGATATTGTTTACTATGTTTTCTGTTATTGCCACTTGATAAACACTTTATGTCTGTACTGTTAGAAATAGTTAAAACCTGGACTATTGTCGAGAAAAACTGAAACAATGGTGTTAAAGAAAACCAGATTTTCTCCTAAGATAAGCTTCAGACTCAACATTACAGTTTGACTTAAAAAAAGTTTCTGAGATCAATAAGCGTGATAAACTAAAAACACAAATTAGAACACTACTACTCAACTAATGAACAAAACATATAGCACTTGACTAATTTATGCCTAGCAAACATGTAGCGTGAAACAAAGACACCCAAAGTTACTTTTGGTTTTAGTTTTAATGCCTCACACTGAACAACACAAATGTCACAACTTATATAGTAAACCAAATTGCTGTGTCCAATAATTCACCTGACATCCCCATAATTACTACTTCCATCAACACTCGATGTCACAGATGCGGTTGGTTGCCATGTTCAAAAAATTCCCCAGGTTGCAAGAGTTTTCTGGTTCCTGACAGATAGGAGAACTTACACTGTGTCTAGTACCGTTGTGTTGTGACTGGATTTGGGTTTCTGAAATTGCATGTGTTTTCAGAAGTTTAAAAATGTAAAATTGTTTTTTAATTTTTTTTATAACATGCAACAACAATGATCATTCTCCTCCGTTTATCTTAATTTTATAACCCTTAATACCCAAATAAACATCCACCCCCCAAAAAATAGCAGATAAATAAGTTTAAAGATAAATTAAATAAATAAAAAAGGGGGGGAGAAAAGAAAGTAAGAGGGGGGAGTTGCTAAGCTTGGCAAGGTATGGAGCAAAGCAAAGTATAAAAGAAATGGGTCCCATTTACAATAAAATGTAGCAGTATTATCTTTGAGTGTAAATTCGATCTTTTCTAATTTAAGGTAGTGCATAACATCTTAAAGCCAGCGTGAGATTGAGGGTGGTTTTTGAGATTTCCATAATAGTAAAATATGGCATCGTGCCATTAGGGATGTGAATGACAAGACTTCATTAGCTGTTATTGGAGAGGTATCTATTTTTACACAAAAAAATCTGACATAATTTCAAAATAATTGAACCAGAAATTATGAAGTACTGGGCAAGAAAAGATCATGTGGCTTAGGTTGCATGGTGAGGCTGAACATCTCTCACAGTGATCAATAATGGTGTTTGATGAAAATTTTGCTACTTAACTTTTGGACCAGTGGATTCGCTGTAAAACTTTAAATTGAATTAGTTGAAGCCCAGCGCATGGGCGAACTGGAACGTATATTGTTTATAGCCCTGTCCCACTTTACCTTTGTGAGGACCATACCCGGTTTATCTTCCCAGGCTTTTTTAATTTTAGTAAGAAACAGTCTATCCCAACCCATCATACGTGAATATATGGATATGTTTGATTTCTGAGATGTATCTAGTGACAAAATTTTATTCCATAAATAGAGAGAGAGTCTAGGATTCCTAGGGAATAGTGAAAGTGCACAGTGTCTGACTTGAAAATATCTTAACAAATGTGAAGGGGGGAGGTTAACGTCAGTGGACAATTGGGCAAAACTCCATTTTTGTACAGGTAATTTAAGGAAATAATTTTGAATGCTGGATCACTCAAAGCTGGCAGAAATACATGGTTGTGTAATATCAGCATCAGCATAGACAGAGAGTTAAAATGAAAATGGCATCTAAATTGAGACCATATGCGAAAAGTAGAAATCATCCAAGGGTAAGCAGTGTATTGTGAAATCCGAAGAGGTAAAGGAGAAGTAAGTAGTGCGAGTACAGATGATGAACAAGCAGCAGTCTCCAGTTTACACCACAGCAACCCTGGGGATTAAAACCAGTATAGAGCTCTATAAATATTAGCTGAAAAGTAATACTATAAAAAGTTGGGAAGGGAGAGTCCACCGTCTGACCTAAAATTTTGTAATATGGACTTTCTAAATCTTGGGACTTCACCATTCCATATAAATGTAGTTATGCATTGGTCTAAGGACTTGAATGTTCTTTTGGAACATATAGGGGGATTGTCTGGAACAAAAACTTCAAGATTGTCAAGTAAAGGACTGAAGTTAGAGTGGAAAAGAGATGACAAGTTACGAGTAATATGTATACCTAAATACATGATGGCAGAGGGAGCAAAATTAAAGGGAACAGTCAATTGGTTTAGTGCCATGGCTGATGCTTTCACCGGGAAGCACTCACTTACATAATGCAAGTCATCCGCTTATACATTTTTTAAAATCTTTACCTGAACGAGTGATGCCTAAGAAGGGTGCAAGTGATTTAAGTGCAATTTATAGGGGTTCAATTGCCCCTAAAAGGGCAAACAATAGTGGAGATAAGGGGCAGCTCTGTCTGGTCCCACAAGATAAGCAGAAATATTCATACTGAATATTGTTAGTTTGTACGCTAGCCTTTGGGGAGGAATATAGCAGCTTTATCCAGGAAATGAATTTATATCCGAAACCAAATTTGTATAGAATTAAATAGTCCCTCTCAATTCAATCAAATTCCTTCTCAGCATCCAATGAAATCACAACTTCAGGTAAGGTAGGAATATTTATTATAAATGACATTAAGAAGCAAAATATTACGTCTACATTCACCAAAGAGATAAGTCTATACGTGGAACATGAAACAGTTTTTTTTGCCTTTTTTCAAAAGCAAAAATATAGAAGCTTGTGTCACTGTTGGAGGAAAAGCTATTGACTCTTCATAAACAGCCAAAAGTAAAGGTGCCAGTTTATCTATAATTTTTTATAAAATTCAACAAAAAAACATTTGGACCAGGTGCTTTATTGGTTTGCATAACTTTAATAGATCCACTATCTCCTCCAATCTTAATGTAAAATCAAGGTCTTCCGCCCTTAGTTGGTCCACCACAGAAAATGTGAGACTATCCAGAAATTAGGCAATTTTTTCAGTTTCTGGTGAAGATTCTGAGTGGTAGAGATTGTAGTAAAAATATTTTTAAAATAGCATTAATGGAAAGAGGGTCCGAGTGTAGAACATGTGCAGAGTCCTCAATGTGTGTAATAAGTCGGGATGCTGCCTGCCTCTTTAACTGATAAGCCAAGAGTCTAGATGGCTTGTCGCCATTTTCATAATAGTTACAATGTGCATGTAGTAATAGCTTTTCTGCCTGATTGGTTGCGTTAAGATTATATTCAATTTTCCGATCAGAACAGCGTTTTAATAGAGTTAGGGTCGGGCTAATCGAAATCATGCGGTCCAGATCTGCTATTTCTAATATCTGGGTTTGTAACGTAATTCTCCGCGTCTTGCTTATATGGGCTGAGTAAGATATGATTTGTCCCCGCAAGTAAGCTTTTAAGAATTCCCACAATAGTGAGTATGAGGTGTTGTCATCCTTCTTTATAGCAATAAATTCATAGATGGAGGATGAAATAAATGTATTATATTTGGAGTCTGATAACAGAAGCGGGTCAAATCAAGCGAGGAGTAATTAAAAATTTTGTAAACTGGCAGGGGGTATGGTCAGAAATTACTATGGGATGGTATTTAGTAGCTGTGACTTTAGGAATTAATGAGTTATCGAGAAAGAAATAATTACTGAAGAGAATATGTCTTATGTGGGTGTGAGTAGAAAGAACATTTTTTATCGAGGGGGTTGTAAAATCTCTAACAATCCACTATAGCATATCTGGACAAAAGATCAGAAACTGATTGTGACATAAGTGATCAAGTTAGGGTGCGTGGATTAGAGCGGTCCAGACTTGGGTTAGTTATGCAATTCAGATCTTCCCCCATAATAAAATAATGGGTATTTACGGAAGGAATATAAATAAATATCTTATTCATAAAATCCAGCTCATCATGATTGGAAGCATATATATTAAGCAATAGCAATGGAGTGTTAGAAATTAATCCCTGAATAATCAAGTACCTGCCGTTTACATCTGCTATCACGTTGTCACCATGAAATGTGTCCCGTTTTTGAAAAAAAGGCAACCCCTCTGGTATCTGGAATTATATTGGGTGTAAAATATGTCATTGATCGATGAGCATTCTATATTAGAGTGATTTTTCCTGTAAAAATATTATATCCTGGTGTATTCGTTTCAAGTGCGCAAAAATCATTGGCCGTTTTACAGGGTGATTCAAACCTTTGACATTTCAGCTGCAAAACCTCATGCTGGTTCATCAGTATTGTTTCGAGCCATCTAGTTTTATGTAGAGTACAACAGAAAAATGAAGTGATAGCTAGCTGAGACAAGGGAAAAGGAATAAGAAATAAAGAGAGAATAAAAAAGAAAAACAAAACAAAAACAACCACTTCTCACACACACCCTTAAACCCCACCCACCCTCATCTGTGAACCCCCCAGCACCAGTACCCCCACAAGAAGAACAACAAAGACTCCCATAGGAGCCAGTTATACCTAGACAACACTGTAAATTCAAGAGCCAAGTCCACGAGGCAGCCAAAGAGTTGTTTAAATTGTGTCTGCAGATAAAAAAACATGTCTTTTTAAAGCAAATTTGAGCAGGACACTGTCCATATGAACACAAGACAATAAGCACCAACAAATAGTAACAGCAGTAGTAAAAATAAACGTTAATATATAGACTTTACCAAAAACGTTGTTTGCATAAACGCATCTCATTTGGCAAGTGCGTGCGCAAAGAAAAACTAATGAATGCAACATTATCGAGATAGTCTCTTTAGCTTGGTAGCGGGGCAGGAGAGCGGTGTACTCTAAGGAAAAAGCCTGTGTGGTAGCTTAGCAATATGTTGAGATGTTATCGTAAAACTCAAGTCTTCCGAAATCCCAATAATTCTAAAATTTGTAAGGCATGAATTCCAGATCGTCGCACTTAGTGTTCAATCTTTGTAATTCGTTACTTAGGAATTCGACTTTACCTTGTAAAGATACCACATCATCAGTGCACACTGACAGCGATTGCTCGACGGCCACCATTGTGTTTTGGATGCTGGCGAAGTCGGATTTTATCAACATGAAGTCCAGAGTCAGTTCGGCTTTGATGTCCTGAAACTCCGCTCTGAACTTGGAGTGATGGTCGGATAAAACAGACTGTAGTTCAGTGACGACGGATTGAACCAATTCAGTTTTCAGCTCAGAAATGTCTATAGCGGTGGCCACAGAAAAGCGCGCTTCCGCTGGGGAAGCTGCCTTGGCAGTAGCCAAGGATGAAGCTTGCGCAACAGGTCGAAAAAGTTGCACTGTTTATCCAAGACGCTTTATTTACCTCACGGGCATTGCAACACCAACGAGAGTTGTCAAAAATGATTCTATAAAATATCTAATTCAATTGTTTTTAATTAAATAAGAGATGCCTGTTATTTTATTACATAAAAGGTGGCCAAAATAAAAGCTCTCAAAATACGCACCTACACCATGTCGAGTCAAACGGGCATAAATCGAGTCCCTAAAATGTAAAATGTTGACTTTTTTTAAATAAAGTGTTTTCTGAATTTGTTTATTTTATTTTGAAGAAAAGGCATTTTTATTTGATGGCCACGGTATCATTAGTAGTAAAATAAGTTGAATTTTCCAGTAGATCAGGTTAACCATGGGGGAATCCAAAGAAATATTTCATCAGCCTACTGAATAATGATCTGCAACATCTCCAGCAGTGTAAGAAAACCACACAGAATTAAATTCTTTATTCATTACATTGCACATTGCATATGGTTGCTGTAGGACGCTTACGTAAACTCATCATGGACCAAAAGGTCAGGACTGAACTTTTACCATTTTTGAATGAATATTCAGATTACTCCAGCTGCAAATCCAAAGACCTTTAAGATTTAATACAGTTTGCAGCTAACCACATGGCCATTTGCAGAAAAGCTTTGTGGTCAGATTTTATGAGACACACATTGAGCTGTTTTGTCACAATGATAAGCAGTATGTTTTCAGAATTAAGACATTCAGACCTAAGTACACTGCATCATTCCTTTTCTATTTTCCCAATTCCCTGTCTTTACTTCCTTCCTTGCTTCCAAACTTAATCTTTTTAATATAATCCTTCTCATTCTTGTGGTTTGTCTCTATGTCCTTATACGGACAATCTCCCTCTTTCACACACACCCACTCGCACACACAAACACACACACCATACATCATAATTAAACTGACGCACAGAGGCAGTGTGTTCCATAGACTAGTTTAGACATCAATTCTGTGAATAAGGGTTTAGTGTGTGTGTGTGTGTGTGTGTGTGTTTGACCAAGAGGGAGGAACGAAACATTACCTCATTAGCTTTGGCATGAAATTACACAACGGTTTCGATACTTTGGCATTTTTGATAAAGTACAAATGCGACTCAATTGACTGGCATTTAAACACGTATTGCAAGATTTAAAAGAATGTCGTCTTATGAGACCTTACCTCCGGGAAGATGAAAGCTCAAAGCATTGCTTGTAACTTTGCGTCTGAGAAATATCTCAGTTTTTTCTTTGTCCACAACAAATCACTGCATATTTTTTAACACCGGAAGTTTCCCATTTAGGGTCAAGTGACTATTAGTTTCCAAATAGTGTTTTCATTACACTTTTGTGACACACCGATTTTTCGACACATTTAAAGAGGTCCACCTCAAGAGAGCGTAAAAGACTTTTTATCCTTATTTAACTTGTGCACAAATATAAGTGTAATGGAAACACGTATTCTGCTACTGATCATTTAATCTTGTACTCCGTTACACTCTCTTCATAGACCATACCATGTCTATCAGCTCAGCAATAGCTCCACCTGTGTTAGTTGTTACAAATGATTTCTTCATAAACAACTACTATCCCAGCGAGTGGGATGTGGAGAGCTCACTAGGTTTTGATATAGACTTTGATATAGAGCTGATGGCAACATCTGGCCTTTTAATTAAGTCGTCCTGGTGTTCCCCTGGACCTGACCATTAATCGTCGCACTACACCTGTTTTTGGATTACTTTTTTGCTACTTTTTATTACTTTTTATAAAACTGTTTATTTTTTTCCATTCCTTCCCTCCTTGTGTGTGTGTGTGTGTGGGTTTGGGTGGGTGTAAGATTTATAAGAGTGTACCTGTGTGTTTTTACGATAAGTTACTATACACTCACACACACACAAACACGCACGTCATCTAAGATTTTTACAGTTTCGGGAAGTGTCGTGGCAGACATGAGTGTGATCCAGGGAAACAACCTCTCAACACATTCACACATTACAGACATGGTGTGGGTATGTGCTTGATGTTCCAGTCTGGGACTTGACCACTGCATACACACACATCTGTAAGTGTGACCATGCAGAAAGAATTTGTTTACACACCAGCACTAAATCCATCTGAGGCAGTCTAGTGGAGCTTCAGCGGCAGACATTGGTCAACTTGCATTTGGAGGATATTTGACACTTTGTGGATTCAAAACTTTGTAACATTGTGTTCCCTGATGCCTGCTTGCTGTAATATATAAAACATTGGAGCAGTCTGTTATTACCAGGTCATATTCCAATGACAGTACAGTTTATTTTCTATAAGGCTGCTTTTTCACTATAATAACTAATGTATTTCGTTTGAGGCTGTAGCTATTCACACACCGATGACTGGAAACAAGTGGAGTTTATTTTAATACAGTATGTGCGCAATTATTAAACAGGTATAGAATGCCATACTGATATTCAGTCCAAAGAAAACAATGAGACAAGAAACACTAAATGTAAAGAAGCCATAGCATAGGACAAACATTATAAAAGCAAGGATTTAGGTGGAAGAAACATCAATTCCTAATCCAGTGAACATCTGAGTACAGAGAACACAGGAGAATTAGTACTCTTCAGCACAGACCAGAGAATAGCCATGACTCTTAAATACAGGGCAGAGCAAGTCCATGACTTGCAGAGCATGGACATGTTAAACTAGATATTAAACTAAAGTATGAATACAAAGAGGCAGTACATTGGCACAGTAGACAAGGCTGTGGCCTTACAGCAAGAAGATCTCGGGTTTGAGCACCAGGTGGGGTAACTCGGGAAATTTCTGTGTGGAGTTTGCATGTTCTTGCCATGTTCGTGCAGGTATTCTCCAGGTACTTTGGTTTTCTCCTGCATTCCAAAGACATGCATAATATGTTAATTGGTGTCTCTGTTAGTGTGTGAATGTGTGTGATTTTATTATGTTTGTGTCCTCTGATGGATTGGCACCCTGTCTAGAGTTGTTCCTGCTGTTGCGCTCATAATTGCTGGATGGGCACCGGCTTTTCTGTGACCTAAAACTAGGATTAAGCTGTTTGAATGAATACTGTTTTTGGCACTTTAAGTATGGACATTGGCTCTAATTAGTTGCATGTGTTCTGGGTGCTGCCACTAGGAACTCTGGGAGACTGAATTCTGAGGGGAGAATTTGAATGGGCTAGAGTGCACTACCTGTGTTCCTAGGGGTTGTTTAAGGGAAGAATATTGCACGCTTTAGTAGATGAAGCTACTATGGTTCCGATAGGACCCCTCTCCAAGGAGCTCACTCTGTTGTGAGTGCAACAGCTTTGCAATTCTTGGATCCGGGACAATATGAGAGGCAGAAAGAGTTAAATTTGGAGAACAACTAACTTGGCTTTAACCTTTTTGTGGAATTCAGGCAATGCAAATTAGGTCAGGGTAAACCATATTGAGAGAAACAAATGTGGAGTACCTTTCAGCCAGTGCCTCCACTCCTTGAATGTCAATTTGATTGGAAGTAACTCTCACTCCTGTCTCTGAGGTGTCGACTTCTACAATAAACATGTGATTGGGATTGGGTTGACTTGGGTTGGGGACAATTAACAACTGCCTCCACTTTTGGTTTATGCATGGTCACTCCCTCTGTTCTGATGTGATAGCCAAGAAAAGCTACAGTGCTCTGGGGAAACTGATATTTCTCTCCTTTTATAAAGAGCTTGGAACACTTGTTGTACATAAGTCAAATAATCTGCAGAGAACACCAGGATGTCATATGAAAGAAAGATGAAAGTGATACATTTTGCCACTATGTTTTTTCACACAGTTTTTTCCTCTGCATTTAACCCATCCGTGCATTGAAACACACAAATACACACACAGGTGAAGTGAGCACACGTTCCCGGAGCAGTGAGCAGCCAGCACAGCACCCGGGGAGCAACTGGGGGTTAGGTGCCTTGCCCAAGGGCACTTCAGCC